>JAQFYE010002889.1:0-16727 GCA_034694305.1 Protaphorura glebata
TGGCGGATCACCCTTTTCCGATTGTCATTGTCATTGTCAACAATCTGGAGATACATAGTTTGTCCCACGTACTCGTTCATACTCAAAATCAAAAAAAGACAAGACAAACTGTGAGTCAAAATTAAAGAAGTCTTCGTCACTCCATCCATACATAATGCATGGGGACAATGACAACTTTTTTTTTGAGCGGACGAAGACGACAAGAAACAAAGGTTATTCATCCGTGCTCTTTCATCCTCATTCATATTGCACACAGTGCTCCATATATGTATATACTAATTTTCACACAACACTGCAAAGGGGGTAAAAAGTACTGAAAAAAAGTTATGATTGCATTGTAGAGAAAAATAAATACAATACACGAATACAGACCTTTTCCCATGATTAAGAGCGTTAGATCTCCCACGAGCTCAAACTAACTGTCTTGAGTTGTTGGTCTGAAAATGATCTCCTGGATGGCTGCCGAGTCTCTTGGCCAAAGTCCGAAGTTCGGACTTGTACTTCTACCCGGGTATTTTTATCTTGCGCCGTACAGAGCGGTCATCCAATATTATTATTGGCCAGTTTGGACCCGCCTTACAGGTTTTGGACCACATACACATATGTGATGTATATTTCGGATTCCGATTCTGTCTCAGACATTCCATGCGCGGCCGCACGGACCAAAAACCCCGAAAAACCCGATTTCGGTGGACCAAACGTTGTTGGACTTTGGAAACGTGTACTCTTCTTCCTCATAAGCTGATGGGTTAAAAGTTTTTGACTACAGTGAGGTACGGGAGTACACACGGTAGGTACTGGTTAGGAGCCGACAATTGAGTTTCCTCGTGAACGGTGAAAAGGTCTCCGTCCCTCGCCAACTGCTCAGTCGAGCTCCAGCTCTGTGCTGACCAACATCACCCCCACACAGCTCCCCCGTCTGGGGTAAATAATAACTACAACACAACATAACATACCCTTAACAAAAAACCATTATCGCCAGAAAAAAACCATTAATATCCTTGACCAATACTTCAAAGCGGCCGTTATGAAAAAAAACGTTTCGAAAATATACAATGGATTTGTTTAATGTCAGGCCGCCGATTGTTCCTATTCCAGAGTGAAAGTCAAAAGAAATTGTTGACAATTTTTTTTTAATCGGTGAACAATAAGAAATAAACAATGAACTATAAACTGGGTTCTTATCGGCTGAACTTCAAAAGAATTAAGGATGAGTGGGCAGCAGTATGTGGACTTGGACTTGGAATTGGTCATCGGTTACCTTAAGAAACTAATCAGTTGTGTGACCGTACTGTGGCTAACCTGACCTTTAGCAGTATTGTATTAGTGGAAGTGTGAAATAAGCGCCAGGCGCCAAGCCGCGCAGAAAGTCAAGTCAATATTAAGATTTTGTACTGGAATGCGAATGAAGTGAAGAATTGTGATTCCGGGTGTTTTTAGATTTAAAAAAGAAGTGAATTTTTTTGAAAGTCCCGAACTTTCACCGGTTTTGATATTTTTTTCGGAGGACAAGTGCGGACAAGGATTATTTAGACTGAGGTTTGGAGGTGGTGGTTGTTAGCCTTGAACTTGTTCCGTTGAAAAGCCGGTTTGAAAGGAAAACAAAAGTCAAGATGAGGATTAAAATGCCTGCAGTGAGGATCGCGCAAGGTGAGACCTTTTGAGCTAACTCATTTTTAAGGGACTGGAACATAAGGGCTCCGACGTGACCGGTTTTCTAAAGTCCACTCGTCCGTAATCAAGCTTCAAAATCTAAATGGTCACTTTTTCCAATCGACATGCAAATTTGGAAACAGAATTTCGAAAGAATCACCGGTCATTCGACAATCCAAAGTTTCATCGGATTTTGAGGCTTCTTCCAGGCAAACGATTTCGACAAGTTCAGACCAGTCTGGTCGTATGCCATGCACGTACAGGTTCATTCGGTCATTTTATCTATCGGCCACCCATTCCAATATTCCAATCAGAATGCAAGGGTCGAATTTTCTAAAGGAAAGAATGTCTATCCTTATGGATTTACGTCAGAATTTCATCAATTACGTTCAACTTGAACACTTGAACGTATTTCTTAGCGAAAAGTGTTTTCTGTGGCTGTTCATATCAATTTGGCATTTTTTCTAACGGTCATTCAATTGATACTGGAATGTTACCGACGGAATTTTGTTTGTGAAGAAAATAGTTAATCCTTATTTCACTTCAGATTTATGTTATTATTTCATTATTATATTTTGTACAAGGAATGGTTAGGTCATTTCGATGGTCACTTTACCCTTCTCACGTCTAATGGGATACATAATAAGAATTTGTGGAATTCGGAATGTATTGAAAATCTCAAATTCTTGAGTCCAGGTTCGGAAAACGTATTCTGAAGTTTTTGATCTTTTTGAAAGTCGGAGGAGTCATTTCAGGTCAATTTCATTAATCATGCTATGACACGTATAAGAATATTATTAAGATTTAAGATGTTAGGAAATCTTGTTGTTTTCATCTCCACGTCATGTCAGGCTATTCTGGAACAATTGGTAGTTTGAAATTTCTTCGGAATCACGTGCTATAGATATTGTTTTTCTGGAGCTTTGCTCACTTATGGAAATTAATGCGTGGATGGATGATTGGAATGGAACGTAGAGCTGGTGTTGAATATGAACATTGTCACTTATCAATCTTAAACACACACGCAATGTTGATCTCAATTTAAACAATTGCTACTTTATCACTTCAACACTTTTTTCCTTCCTTATACAAATGTACACGTTAAGAAAATACGTTTTACTTACATTTCTAAGACAGACAGGCAAGACACGTTCTAGAAACAATGAAATTCATTTTTTCATTTGGATTCTCATTCAAATCATAACACTAGCTCTTCCACAAATTTTTATGACTTGGACTCTCATATAAAATGACATTAAAAATACAAGTGGGATGAATCCCTCCCTACTATCTCGTGTCTTACAAAATAATGAATCTTGAGTCGATGTCAAATGTCAATGTCAACTTGACTTACTACTCTTGTCCGTCTTAATGAGAAATGCGTAACGTCACAATTTTATGAATCATAGTGCGTATGCACTCTGCACTTCTTTGTCAAATATTCAATGTAATCAATTACTTAATTCTCACTATTGATTTTTTATTTAATTATAACTAGCTTTACGCTATCTTAAATACAAAACCACGTTTAGTTCATTTCTTTTATTGCGGCAGTTTATACTGTTGTCAACATTCGGACCGAGTGCAGATCTGGACTCAAAATAGTTGAGGCCACTGTAATTACTTTCTTCATAAAAGTCCAAAGTTGACTATTTGCTCGGTCCATTTTCGACCAATTTTGTGAATTAATTGAAACTTTGTACTAAATGCGTAAAAATTAAAAAATTTTTTCCTCATAATAATTTGGAAACGTCACAATTTTATTGTTTCGCACATAAATACGCAAGAATTTCTAAAAAAAAAATTAGTGTCAAAGACTTCGCTAAAAGTTTTTTTACTTGAAGAATTCCGTGGGGTGTCCAGTAATTAGGGTCCATGTATATATTAGTTTTTTTTAAATCTGCAACAATTCCTAAAAAAAGAAGAGTCTAGGGGCCGAGTGCTCTTAAAAATATGTTGCATTAAAATTCCTTGAGTTTTGTACTCTTACTGATTATCATCCTCACCCTTCCTTGAAAGAGCATATTTTTTGAGCATTCCATGTCTGTGTGTGCACATAAACATAGAGAGCCAGAGTCCTGTCCAAGTTCTCCAAATTATTTCTCACGTAAAAAATGAGACCAAAGTGAAACTAGCGGAGGAAGGAATAATAGCAGCCGACCATATGGAATGGACTGGAATGGAATCCCCTATCTTTAGACAAAGTTTCTTTCAAAAGCTAAAAAACTCTAAACTGAAGGGATGGAAGAAGAGGAAACGGAGTGAAGCGTTCATTCTAAATTAACCCGAGCTCTGCAAGGCTGGAACAACGCTACTGACGCTTAAAAAACTCCCACAGTCTTACGTGGACATCCTTTTGGCCCTTTACTAAAAAAAACGACCCTACTTAGCCCAAGTCCTTCCATCTATGCTAATTTAACATCAAACATACTCATAAAAAACTGTTCAAATTTCAGGGTTTCTTTTTTTTTCCCACTTTGCATACGAAAAGAAAATGAATGAAAAAAAAACAACAAGGATGGATGTATCAAAATTCAGGCCAAAAAAAATGTTGGCCTGGTCGGTTGGCCTGACTGTGAGAAAAATTGTGGACATTAGGACTCGTATTGAAATATTTTTGGGTCATCCACATCTGCATATCCATACAAACTCAAATTCACCTTAGATTTGTGCATATTTCAAATAATTCAATTCAAAGAAAGGGTCCAAGGACCATAGTAAGGGGTCTGTCCATTTGTAAGAAATAATAAGTACATGTTGAAAAAGGGTCAGGACAGGACAGGTCATTCATGCCAGACCAAGACCAGGGCAGAAATCAAATAATCAAAAGGACATTAATGCAAAAACCAAGTGCATAGGAAACAAGCACTCTGGCATGGGAAATATTGTCCAATTATTAATGTAAACTTCTAAAAGACATTTTTCCTGAGAGAGGAAGTGAAATGAAGGATGGATTGCATTCATGGGATTCTTCTCAGTGTACATCGCATGGCATGGCATGGGTTCAATTCCCAAGGAATGCATTAGAATTGCAACGGTCAACTAGGTCGTGGTCGCTCGACTTCCTCAAAACGAGTTAATAATTGACCCAGTCAAGTCTATACATAAATGTATGTATGGAAATGAAACAAAGTTTTTTTTTTATTATGCTCAGGTGGTTTCTTAAAGTTTTTGTCCGTTAAGAAATAAATTTTTTATATGCGTGTGAGTGTGACCGTTTCTTGAGTCAGTCAATCTGTCAGTCCAACCAGAACCACCCTGACAATGAAATACAAAAAAAATAATATGGAGTAAAATAATATAAATAATAATATTGCATGAGTGGCGATCATCCGGTCCGTCTGTCCGACCGTTGGTCTTAAGAAGTCCTCAAAGTCGGTTCCCGTTGCCATGCAACACGCACATATGTAATATTGAAAGATATACATTATGTATTCCATATTTGACTCCTGACCTTCTTTTCCTTCTCAATCAATGATGGGACTGTGACTCTGTGTAATGTATTGTTGAGGGAGTATGTCATCTTTACGAGGACGAGGACAAGGGTCAAGAGACCAAAAGGAAGTTCGTCAAAACTAAAAGGAAATAGCAAAAACTTTCTTAGTCTAAGCATGCGGGAGATTTTTTGGAAGGGTTGTAGGATTAGGAATAGGAATAGCCGTGACCTCTGGGGCTGACCCCTGAACGCGTTCCAGATCCACAGATCCCCGGTGGAAGTCATGCATTCGAACATAGACAGTTTTTTTCGTCCTCAACATTTTCAAAGGAAAAAATGGAAATGTCTTTCAGTCTGGAGTTGACCTTAGGGGCCAGAGTAATTATATGACGGTTTCCACCGGTACGACGTTAAGGCCAATACAATTTAACAACTACCGTACTAGGTAAGCTCGTACTGTTCAAACAAAAAGTAAAGCATCTTGGACTTCTAATTTTTGACTCTTTTTTTTTTGCCAAATGAGCTCAAACATAAAATTGTATATTTTTGTAAGGTTTGACCGTTAAATGGCTAAAAGAAGTCTCATTTGTTTTTCAAAATGACGGAAAATTGTGGGACAATTTAGACACAAATTGAGAGGTTTGGAGTAGAGACTGAGACTTGAATCCTAATGTCACATTATACACTTTGGCCCCAAAGGACTTAAAGTTGAGAAGAAAACCCGGAGCGGTAAATTTCAAAGCAAAGTTGTTCTTTGTTGAAAACTTCATACTAAACCCACATAAATGGTTGGGTTAATCGTCTCTATGTACGTCGGTCATAGCATATTATACATATTCGAGACAAAACGTTTGAGATGTGTGTGTATATTTTATTTTTATTTTACATAAACAAAACACTCATCGGCACAAACATCACTACTACATAGTCATCACGCTATAAGATTCTAGCAAGTTCTTTAAAGACGTTGTAGTATTGATTCAATCCCTGACTATTTACTTATTTTTAAAGAAATTGGACGTTCTGTGACAAAATTGGGGCGATTGAACTGGACAATTAGTGTGAAGTCAAGAAATGACATTCAAAACTGAATATACAGTTCAGAATCATAAACGAATTGTCCAAACCCGATAATTTGTTCAAAACCGCAAAAAAAATATCGAAACAGAAGAACTTTGTACAAAATAGTTGAACAAATTGGTCATGATGGAGAAATAGTCTCCTCTTGACCGCTAGCATGACCTTAGGGTCCCCAGGCAATACTGAGATATACATTTTTGCGTATTGCTATGTAGAATATACAACAAGGAAATCTTGCTAACAGTAGGGCGGATTGCGATGCAAATATTTGGCGGAAAATTACACGAAACTTGTGTTGTTATCATTTTGCACAAAAATATGAGAAGGGCGTGCTTATAGTGTGATTCACTACGTAGATTCCACTTATAATGTATATTTACAGTTCGTATGGTGTCGGTGTGACTGATATGGAGGATATATATGCACCACCCTGTAAAAAAAATGAAACATAACATAACAAATCTTTGTTTTTCCGAAACCAGTGTTGAAAGAAGTGAATAAAAATCCAGACCACGTTCCAAATGTCCAAAAATCGTGGTGGGCTAAGAAAAAGTCAACGCTAAACTCCATGCAGGCGGGCATAAAAAGTGTAGCTCAAGGTGTTCCGTCTATATTTAATGGGATGCATCAACACATCACAAGGCACGGCACCACTTCCCTGGTTTATTTTTTAAAACATGTACCAAAAACTTACCGGACAACGAATATTGTCCATGTTCATGTTCATGCCTAATAAGTAATTGACTGCATTTTTATCTCCTGTGTGTATGTATGGATGCATGGAGATGCATGCACGTCCATACATTAGAAATTTGACTGGTGGTCCAAACATGTATTTTCTATACACATGGTTTTCATAATTTAAATTTCATTTCGTTCTAGTGCATTTACAATCTAGAGTCGGAGTCCATCCAGACTAGTCCGTCCATATGGAATACGGACGTTGTTAGAAAAGTCAAGAAGTCAGGAGAAGAATTAATCATCACTTCGGCACGCACGATCCTATCATGGGCTACTGCCCAGCCCAGCCTTACCAACCACTTCCTGTATAAATAATAATAACATTTCGGATCTTAACTTTACTTGGGGGACGCTCTTTGTTTCGACTAATTTATTGAATTAATCCTCACGAGTAATACAATCCTTTGGGATACAAAATAATAACGTCATCTCACTTGCGCCAAATCCCGCCATCTTGCGTCGAATTCAATTTCCGTCATCTAACTGCGATCATGTCTGGAATGTAAGACTATCAAGAAGCACAGTGTGTATAATCCTGAAGCTCTTGACAGCAAATTTGTGCTTAATTTGAGGAATTAGCTCCGAATCCCGCCATCTTCTCATTTTTTTTGCTCTGACACATAACGCCATCTACTAAATCAAGGAAGATGTACGTAAAGATTAAGATCTGAGCTCCATTAGCTTAGCTTAGGTAGTAGGAGGACTAATCTGGAAGCGTGTAATAAATTTAATACCCCAGGCCAGGATAGGATTTGTTTTCACTCATGTAAGCGTGGCAATAGAAAATTTTCCATTCATTCATGATCATCATGTCTTTAGAGTCTGTTCTACACCACAAACTCATCTTTCTTTTTTTATTTCACCGTCCTAAATTCAAATTTTCACTTAGTAAGGAAGCGTGCCTATTGTACCACTACCACTGCCACTGCCACTGTCGACAAAACCGGTTAGTGCCAGTTAGTGGTCATTCAATTCATACTGGCGTGTACTGTGTAGAAAAACTGGTCCTTGGATCCATTCACTTTCACACTTATGCATGACATGACTTGGACAACTTACTATGTTACACAATTTTTTATTTTTTAAGTGTGTAACAAAAGTAGCCGACACTTTATACAATTGAATTGTCACACGATACACAAAATTACAACATAATTGTGATGAATTAGCTCATACCATAACATAGAGAAGCGTCAAGGGCCATATGTACCCATGGGACTAACATATTTGACTTTTGTACATTTTCATCACCCGAATCCGGGTAGTTGGGGTTGAGGTAAAAGAAATATTGTTCGGACACTACATGTCCGGCGTAGACAAACCGTCAAGTCCAACCCGAGCAAAATTCTGGGTCTCTGGAGTGGTGGACTTTAGATTTGAGTGGGTGGATGATAAATCCCTGGCGAATCCGCCACCGCAGTGTTTTGATAGGAAATTCGGACTGGTCACACTTACCCGGGTAATATATGGATACAACACATGTGTACATATGTGGACTTTGGAAATACTCTTGCCTATCAGTACGAGTTCATAAATCCTTTGATATTACTCTGGGAATAGTGAGATATACATTTTCAAGTGAATGTTAGCTGGGTCTACCCTTCAATTTCTATCTTAAGGAATACTTTAGCTAGAAATTGTGCAAATTGGATAGTTTTTGGCCTAGACGAAATGTGGAAAGTTGAAATTGGATTCTATGTGTGTCGATTAATCCTGTAGTTTCGTTTCTTGCGAGGAATGAGTTCAAGCTCCCGTTTTAGATACTCTTGTTCGTTGTTCGTTGGCCTGGGATGGTTGTCCTAAATGAGAGTTGATCTTGGGATCGATTTCAATTTATCGAATGAATACAGAGTCCATCCGGGTGACGATCTACGAACCGTTTCTTTTTTTTTCGTCCATAGACCGTGGATTCACACACATTAGGGTTTAGTAGGAACTGTGGATGTCCTCTTTAATGCGATAAATGCACTCCCACCCGCCCCCATTATTACCAAGCACTTTGGGACGTATTTATTACCTTTTTACTCCGAACACCAGTTGGCAGAAGTGTTTCAATTTTTTTTTGTTAGCGTCTGACTCAAAATTTACACATTAATCGCCAACACTAAACCAGCGGATATTTGAATACTTCTATAATATGCTCTTTGCAGAACAAAACTTGCTTTCCAGTGTTGCCAAGTGTAAAAACAGTGTTTTGAATGTCTTAAAATTTGATTTACCCACTTGTACGGACAAAACCTCTCTATAGCGTCCAACACAGTCTCACGATTCGATTATGTTTAAAAGTCATATGGTCGATCATAATCGTACCTGACTTTTATTATAGAGGACTTAATTTAGTGCTCACCCCTTTGAAGTGCGCTTCACTACATTTTGGCAGATAGGTAGAGCGAAAGCACATTTTTGTAAATTGACCATTGACCCTGACATGTAAAAAATTTCCATATTATAGGAGTCATCGCATTTTCCTAATTGAGTCTATATGGAAGAAAGATGCAGGACAGGAGTGATGTAGTGACGGAAGAGGAAGCGCGGAACTGACACTACTTAGCATCGTAGTCGAGCTATATCTTTGTATATTGTACCAGTCATTATGTAAACGAGACGAGAGGAGATATCGATTAGGCGTTCATTTCAAAAACTAAACCCACATCATCATCACAGTCCCAACCACATTTGCATACATATAATATAGATATAGATATATATAGATATATATTACATCTACGTCTAGTCTCCGAATTCGGATCCAAAAAATACATTCAGGTACGTAGGTAGGTAGACATGAGTCCATTTAGGAAAAAAAAGCTCCTATCTAACTACTTAACCCTTTTTTTCACTCTTTTTCTTCTTTTTCTTCCTTCAAAAATCTACTCTCGTTTTGTGAGTGACGGAAATAATGAATGGTTTGAGTTGAGCAAAAAAGAAACTAGAAAAAAATGAAATCTAAGGATTACAAATGACAGTTTTTTAGTAGCTCGTGCAGAGCAGACGTTTAATGAAATGGTCAAGACGTGAGTGCATGGAGCCATGCAAATGAAATGACCATAGTCTTCCGTCCGATTTTCTTCGCGCGCGCACGTGGACAATGAAAAAATCTCGAATCGGCAACTCAAGAAAAAATATTTGCTTTCAATTCAACGAGTCAAGTCTTACTTAGGTTAACCTGGTGTGCACTAAAATAGTAAGATATGCATTTCATAGAGAACTTAAACATAATGTAGCATTTAAGCTATTAATTGACATACTTTCACCTTAAGCCACATATGACACACTGGAGAGGGTTATGAACCACCCTGTGTGTATTTTACGTTTTTGTTACCTAATCTATTCTGTCAATAAGTAGTAAAAATTTAGTCCTTGATTGGATTTCTGGATGATACTCGTCCAGACACAGCACAGGGGTTTACTTGTGCGGTTTGGGGTCCACAATTTGGTTATTATTTGTATTGTGTCGGACCCTGGCACGTCAGGCCTTGTTATTATCCCGACCGGCCCCGCATCGTTTGATTTTTGGGGGAAATTGTTTGGTTCTAGAAAAAGTCGAAGAGTCATCGGATTGCATCTGTCTGTCCGTCAAGTCAATTCCATATTCCATATTTCCAATGAATCTTTCCTTCCTTTTATTATTCCTTGTTATGAATTACGAGGGAGCTGATGTAAGCATGTGGGTCCTGATTCTATCGCGAATGATAACCCCAAGCTTATTTATGTAAATTCTGTAGTGTATCTGGAATGTAGGACAATCAATGAACACAATAACACGACAAGAGGTCGGCTAGACGATTCTGACCCGTTTGTACAAAAAATTGTGAAGATACTTTAAAAAATCTTTCACATTTCCATGAGTCTTGGATTTGGTGGACAAAATCTCTAACATTTGCTGCGGTGGTTTTTTCCAATTAATCGCGTCCCCACAAAATCCTTAATTTGTATGAAATTAGAACCAACCCGGGAATATTTTTTGTGAATCCAAATATGATTTCGATTAAATTTGCTATGGTTTTATGCATAGACCACTGAATCCGAACTTTTTCTGTGGTTGATGATGGACAGAATCACCAAAATCGGAATTGATGGAAACAAACGAAACGGGCCGACCGTTTGATTCAACGTATATTCCAGTAGTATTCACATGTTTTGTTGAGAGTAATTTTTTTTTTTTAGAAAAAAGGGCCCCTTTGGTAAAAGGACTGAAGACTGAAGGGAGGGTCATCACTTTTTTATTACACAATGTTGTTCCCTTTTTCCCGTGTGTGTCCATCCGTCTGCGTCTGCCAGCAGACGGACGGACGGTCAGACCGTCGGACTAGGGCACAATTTGAACCGAAAACAGTGGAGAGTGACGTGATGTTCCACCACTGTGGGAAAAATCCATTCATCATAAAAATTTTGAAAGCCATACAGATATATGTAACATGAAAATATGTATAAGACCCGACCATATTCTGGGTCGTTTGACTGACATGAGTTTTTCGGGACATATTATTTCGCGGTTTCCCTCTCCTCCGTCGTCATCTTCTAAGATTTGTTTACAGAACAGAGTTGGAGACAAAGTAGACCCTTGAAGAACACCTTGAAATTTTTTTTTCTTCCTCTCAGAGGTCGGAACTCCGAATCTTAGCCTTCCGTCAGCTTAGACTCTACTCCCGTATGATTGATCAAGTTTTCGTTCCGACCTATCTCCTCAGATGATCGAAATGTTAGGTTTTTTTTTGTGTCCAGGATAATCGCTCCATGGGTTAAGCACGCATGAGTTCTACTCACGGGAATAACCACATGTTGTATGTTGTAGTTATTATATCTATGTTCCTGTCATAATTATCGGAAGTCTTCATATCCACGATTTCCTACCGGTCACATCACCTTACCGTTCTAAGAACTTTTCATTCATGTTTTAGAATTAACTGGTGATCCAAAATGTCATAGGTCAGCACAATGTATTCCTCTTAAGGCAGATTTTGACAATTCTGACCGATTTCGCTTTTCATATAAAATTGTCACAAGGATTTGGCCGATATTCCTCCTCAAATTCGAAAAAAACGGCATTCGAGGTATTCTCGCCATTTTTCGGCATTTTGCACACAAGAAAGTTGTTCGATATGTACATGGTGTATCATAAGTGATTATTCTGAAGAAATCATGGTTTTGTTAGGAAATCGGTTAAAATTCAATATCGCTGGTAATGAGAAATCGAGATTGACCGGTACGACGAGATTTCTAGCCCACCCGGTATCCGTAGAGAGTTTTGACTTGTACGATGGGAAGTGTATGTTTGTATGTATGTTTTGAAGAGTTTCTTACGTTAAGATGGTAATGGATTTTCCAAGAACACGTAGAAGTACTAGGTAAGTTGACGTAACGGTGTGTTGGCGTGGTGGCGGTGTCGGTGATTCTCGCATAGACCGGATGTGAAAATGAAGTTCCTAAGTTAAGCGTCCTATACATGACCCTTTTTATACATTACGCTTGAATACTAATATGTCTACATACATAGTGGTAGTGGTAGTGGTAGTGGTAGTTAGTTGTATAACCACTTGCTTCCAATAAACAAACGATAAAAACTCTTGTGTGTTGTGTGTATTCATATACAACGAACATTTTTTGAACCGACTAAATAATGTAGGATATTAGAATGTGTGTCTCACCTGTCCCTAGTCACCCCTATCGTCGATTACATATTCTGCATTCATAATTCGCGTAAACGGTTGACCCAAAAATAAGGATCGTACAGGGTGGTTCATCACATTTTTGGCCAATTTGCGGCCAAACCTCAAAAGATATTAAACACTTATTAATCAGTATTTTCCGTAGGGCATGTTAAAGCGTCCCGGTGCTGTGCTTTTCCGTTTTTTTTTCATTTGGCGTAGGGAAGGTACCCCTAGTAGTAGGAAACATCTCTGATAGAGAAAACTTTGCGAGAATCGAACCGTCGGCGCTGCATGTATAACTATATTACTGTGGTAATTTACTATTTCGATAGTTTTTCAGATAATTCTCAGCAAAGTGTATATCTCACTAATTTCTCGTCATCAGGTGAAATGTTATGAAACACCTTATGTATTCTATCGGAAATAATCAGTAAAACATCGTCATGTAGTATGACGCACGTGACTTGAATATTGGGAAAAACCGGACGTGAGGATATGGCGCAGGTCATTTGAAAATCATTTGAACAAAAACCTCATTTGTTTCCTTTGAATCTCTATTGAATTTTGAAAATGCTGACGTGGGAGTATTTTTGAGTGAAATGTGTTGGAATAATTGTTTGGAAGTTAATGAGTGTTATGGATGGACATGCACATGTGTATTGGGTAGTAGGATGACGTTGACGATGACGTGACCTCCATTAAAGAAACCTTTTATTTTTTTCCACATGGTGATAAACTTCATTGGAGCAGTGGACGTGTCATGAATGCATTCTCAAGACGTCAGGTCAAAAAGTCCGTCAAGTCAGTCAAGTCTGTTCACACCAACAGTTAGAACAATGTGTTGTTATTCTTATTCCTTATTCTCCCATCGCATCAACTTCCTTAAGATGATGAAGAAAGACTCATTTTCTAGCCAAGTCTGAGTCCATTCAAAATTCATACCACCTCAGAGTCATTCATTCCCTGTAAAGTGAGCGTAATTGTCATTTAACGACAACAATCATAATAATAATGTCTCCTGATTCTTGCTCGCTTACCACTGCCCTACACTCAAATGCTCTGCATCCCATGTTTTCCTGTCGGCATTCAAAATTTATTCTTCATGGCTTTTTTATGACTTTAGGATAAAAAATGAAACTAAACAACTATTATTAAGGGCAACCCCAAGGCTTTCTGTATTTTTTGACAAAGACAACGGCGACGATGACGCCAGTACTCCCAGAATATTAAAATGTGTCCTGCAAAAAAGCCTTAGGTCAACAAGATGAAGCTAAACAGTGATAAACAGTCAGAAAAATGGTTGTACGGCCCTTGGCCATGTCAATTTGGTCACCAGCTTAAAATAGACAGAAGATTTCTAACCGTAACGTGTAGGGATTTGAAAGACCGGATACCTTGGCCTTCGGGCCTCGTTTCATGAAAGTTACGTCTTGGAACTCGGAAACCTTAAAACCAGGGGAAATATTTCAGGATTAATCAATTAAAATATTTCAAAATTATTTCAAATAAAATATTTTCTATATTCTGCTCTTAAGTTTTGACATTGGATTCGAACGTTTCAAACACCTATGCTGTTTTCTGAAATATTCCTAATCCTTCGTAGTTAAATAAAATAAAAACATTGAGTTATTCGGTAATGCTTGGTCGTTCATCATTTTTTCTTTTAGAAAGATGATAAGCTTTTCTGGTCGTTGGTTCGTTGGATGTGATCCTTCTCTGTTAAAAAAATGCCCCTTGCCCTGGCCTAAGTCGACCTGGACGGACACAGATTAGTTTGTGTGAAGTTTTTGGTTGACTACTACTACTAGGGGGCCCTTTTTACTTAGCTGGTTGAACGTCCAGCAAAGAAAAAGTGTTACGTGAAGTTAATGTTTGGTCCGGACCTTTAATCCTTTCTCCCCCTTTCCATTTCAATCCGATGGATTTGTTCTCAGGATCCAAAAAATAAAATCTAAGGGCTCCGAGTCCAACACTGCTACACATAAGCCCTTCCGTCCATAAAAACATGTATCAATCAACTCACATGTGTGAAATGTGAATAGAATGAAGGAAAGAGACCTTGGGTAGGGGTCAGTAAAAAAAATATTGAAGGGTAGGGGCAGTTTTTTCCCCTCAAGGGTATGGACCCTTATTAAGGGAACAGCAGACAGACAGACATACCTGATCCACCTTAATCTTTTACTTGTTGCGACGTTAGTTGAATTAAAGTTAGGATAGGTCTAAAAGATGGACCTTCGGATCGGACGGACAATCTTCCATATGTGATACGTGTCCAGATTTTCCTTTCGGTTCATTTTTTATACTTATCTTTTTTTTTGTGTAAAAAGGCTTCCTGTAAAGGCCCTGGCCCTTGAGGGGCTATCCTTTAGAATGAAGAATAATAAGCGGACCCGACCGGAACCTTTTTTAGATTCTCAATTCAGATTATCATGTGGTCACTTTTTAAGGGTCTCCAAAAAAAACAAGGGCATATATGTACATATGTAGACAGGAAAAAGAATTTAATCTGTAGGAATGAAGGTCAGGCAGGAAGGGAGGTTATTTTTGAACGACAGTACCTAAAAAACTTTCAGTTTCGGTTCATTCGTAAACTCTGTTATGTGTGTATGGATAGAGAGATGGATGGATGGATCGTCCTAAATTATTTTCTACAGAGAGTGTTTTTTAATTTTTTTTTCGTTGCAACTGGAACTATTCGGGTAAAACTGTTTTGACTATACGGGTGAGAATGAAACTTCGGGTGATTTGCTGTGTTTGGTGATGAAGATTTAGTTTCGTAGAAAAGGAAAAGGGATTTTTCTGTCTCTTTTCTTGTGTCTTGTATGCATTTCTAAATTTAACTTTTAACCCTTGCATCCACACAAAATTCCAACATCTTTGGCCAACCTTTTAACCTTTACTCAAAGTAAACGGAACGGACGACGGACATCCAAGGATCAAAGAGTCTCCACGGGTTTTCGTCAAAGTCTATGCATAGTAAAGCCATATGTCCCAGTATTGATGAAATTATTTAAAAAAAAAAGTTATATAAGCATTTTTTCAACCGAATTATTGTATTTTAACCAAAAATCGGGGATAAATAGCAAAAATTGTGAGAATTTCGTACTAAATAGAAAAATCCAGAAAACTTTCTTTCTTTTACGATTTTTTTAAAATAATTCTTTTTAGCTCAACTCAAAGCGTATAAATTTGATAATAAGATTAAAATGATTGGAGTGATGAATTTGATAGAGGAATGGTGTAATGCAGGTGCAATGTGTGCTTATGCGGGTGAAAATTGGATGGAGGAAAGGGTAAAGTGCCACAAGTGTGTTTGGAAGTTAATGTATTTACTTATTACCGCATTTGAACATTAAACTTTACGGTCTCTTTTATTCACCACAGTAGTTAGTTAGAGTTTAGTGTTGGGTTCTAAAAGACGGCGGTAGATTAGACTACACAGCACAAGGTATAGTCATACCTACCAACTCAAGTTTTTTTTCCCTTGAAATTTGCATGGAGTGACAGATTTCAAGTAATTATTCCACTTTACTTTTTTTTTACGCCAACTGAAGCAATCTGCAATCTGCCTGTCTGCTCACACTTCGTTGTAACTGTTTCTTTCCTATAAGAATAATATTATTACCTTTAGTGAGTGGGCTTTTACCTGAGTACAGTGCAGTAGTAAGTAGTAGTCCCACAAAATGCCCCTGACATATTTCTACAAAAACACAGGCACAGCAAGAGCGGTCTTTTTGTCAACCTGAAATCTGAGCTAAACTCAGGTCAAAGCGTCACCAGAGCCATTTCAATTTAATTGCTCACGTCGGCATAAGCACAATTAGCACAAATCCTTTCATCCCTCCGTTCTGGCCCACCCGTACTCAAACATGACTTTTTTAGTTGTGTCCTGTCCGGATTTTGTGCAATGGAGCCGAAAATCTTAATTTTTTTATCCTAAATGAGAGTTTGTCGTACTTCTGACCAAATATTCTAATTGTTATTCAAAATTAGCGAATTTGGGCACTGGATTTTGAAGGTTTTATTCGTCATCTCGAGAAATCTCGACCGAAATCTTATGATTTTTGGGCCTCATCTCACGAATTGCATTTTTAAAATCTTTTTCTCCGATTTTCTCCAGTTAAGGGTCTAGATCATTGTCCAGCTACCTTTTTTTAGTTCACAAA
>JAQFYE010002890.1:0-16719 GCA_034694305.1 Protaphorura glebata
TATTTTGGATGGTCTTCAAAGTAGCATAGCCGTCGACACTCAACTCGACCAACACTTGGTGTACCTTCCTTGTAAGTCCCGGCATCACTAGCACAGTTGCTGAAATCCTAGAGTATATTCCCGAGTGACCTTTTCTGTAACATGACATCCAAGAGAACAAACTAACAAAATTGGTAATATTTTGAATTTTTGAAGAAAATTTTTAATTTTAGGATTCCCCGTTTTTTAAAAATCTACCGGATTTACAACTACTACTATATGGTGGAGTCACGGACAGTGTATCCCAACGTGTGGAGGGTCGTGAACCTGATTCATATTCTCCTACTCCTTGCTCATTGGTTCGGGTGTTTTTACTACTTGTTGTCTGAGGCAGAGGCCTTTGTGGGTCAGTGGTCTTACCCGAACCCAAATCACCCAAACCTCACCGAATTTGCCTCACTCACGCGCAAGTACCTCGGCTCACTCTATTGGTCCACGTTGACGCTGACCACGATCGGGGACCTTCCCACACCTTACTCTAATTGGCAGTAAGTCACAATGTCCTTTTATTCTCTATTTTAGGTTACAATGACCACTAGAGGTCGCTTGGGCTAGGAGTTCGTCCAATTCATTCCGCCATTTTGTTATTACTCATTCAATTCATTCATTCTTTCAGTCTCATTACCATTAGATTCTTGCACGATTTGTCTAACATCAGACAAATAGACGCATCCAATTTCACGAAATCGTTGAGGTAAATATCTATGTAGTGGCGCTGAGGCTGAATTAGTACTAGAATGAAACGACTGTCCGTGTCGGAGACCAATCGCCCATTTAGCTATTGATCTCCGTCCTTATGTCATCTGAACTGAAGTTGGCTGGCGGACTGGCTCATTGCCCTAATAATTATACCAAATAAATTATTACGACTACTACCTCACTAGACTTTAGAAAATCCATCCTAAGCCTCCAAGATGTTCTCTTTCATACATGCGAGCATCTATGTGTAAATAATTCTTCCACAGTTTATAACAATAGTTACTTTCCAAGATACCTGATGGTTTTACCAGTTTGAAACTGTCGGCAATTGACCTGACTCTGTCATATACTCACTTCAAGTTGTTTAAGATTTACAAATTTAATGTGAAACTGACTGTTGTAGATAATGGAGCTTCAATTCCCATTTAGCATGGTGGGACGTCACCCTAGTAGTAAGAAATAGTTCCCAAGTGAAGAGAACCCATTTTAAAGCATTGACCTCTGTTTTTTTGTATTCTAAAGATTCTGGTGTACTTGAACACCCTTGAGTGCAATTCCTCCTTAAATGGAAGCATAGAAAATTCAGGGTAAATCTGTTATTCTCTTTCTATTTCTGGATAAAACCTGTAAAGCCCTTCAGTGTTGTGGACAAGTGGTCCAAAGTTAGATTCCCCGGTGGTGACAATGACTACAGAGTAGAAGACTGAAGAATATTCTTGAGGTTCTTAGGCTTACACTCCGGAACAACCTCCTTAAAATGTAATGGGAATTGGAATGGGGCGTTCAGGTCTTGTAGTCTTATATCCTATTCTCAGAATATACACGTAGCATAAGAACCATATCAATTTAGGAACATAACAGTTTCGCACGGACATGCTACCACTGCATGGACTCCTAATAGATATCGCGGGTGGTACACATAGGGGCGGGGTAATGCAGTAGTGCAGTGGAAGAAGATTTCTCTTACCATTTCTCCGCTGCACTTGAACATTTTGAGCATCCGTTGGCTAGACTAGAAATCGAGACCGTCTCCGTCTGATATTTTTGAATCAAAAGCTACTTGAATCACTTGGAAATTGGGAACGATGTGAGGATTCATGTCAGTCCATGATTTATGGCGCGTTGATCCCGGATTTTATCCCTTACTACTATTTTCTGTTTACTCCCATGATCTGTGTACTACACACATTCCATGGAAGATAAACGGGGGGTGAAAGCCTTGCGTTATTGATATTTCATAATGCTGACTGTTGACTTCACGGGATGTGGCGGAAATTGTACGGCCGTTCCACCAGTCTATCCAAACTTTTGGCACTGGAACTGGATACTTCCAAAATATACTTCAGGAATCAATTTCCCTGTCTTTTCTTGTAAAATAATTTCCAAAGTGATCCTCAACGGGTACGAAGAATTAATGTGTGAGTTCGGATTTCGGACATTTCGTAATGTCCGCCCTAATCGCCATTCTTCAATTTCATACGAAAGTTAATCTAAACCAAGATTAGTGGTTGAGAAATTATCCTCTGTCGCAGTGGGTTTCATGATGTCTGCCTGAGAGATCTGTTGTGGGTTCATGTTTCCTAAGTGTGAGGAAATCTGAGGGAAATAGGTGAAAGTGGAGAAAGAAAGGAAGTGGTGGATGATATGGAATTCTTGGAATGTGGAAGTGGTGAAGTTTTTCTGGGATGTGAGACTTGACGCCTTCTCCGCCGATTGGCTCAGATTTCTCTTCTTTCACTCCGTCAAAGTCAAATGAAACCACAACTCTGTCCAACAAACTTTTCTCACCAACCAAACTAAACCAGGATTCTATGGTCACGTAATATAAACTCTCATCCGAATTCCCGCCTACGCTCCACTGTAATACACAAGGAAATGGATATCTTTGAATTATATCTCACTCACACCACTGATTTTAATTATCATGTGGTTATGAATGGAATGGACAAATCATAACATTCCTAACTTCTTCAACCAGAACTTGACAATAATCTCACTAATAAATTCTAGCGATTGTAACCAGACACTCCCTCAGGGATAATGTCATCCAATAAATTAGGATGTCGTTTTAGCAGTAAATAGACGTTTTGTGATATACAATATGGGTCACCAGCCAAATATAACCTGACGATTACGTTTTTTTGGTCAAACCGTGGATTTCTGTGTACAGTAATACAAGTACATGGATGCGAAGCTACGAGGGATCGCGGCGTATTGCCCACTCAATTTTTATTCTATATAACGACATTCTCTACAACGATGATTTCCCTTCTGTCCTTTCGGCATTATCGCGCATAACTGATATTTCGGGTTTGATTGATCCTCTCCGGCAATGTTTATGTTTAGACCGTACCCTTGGAGGATCATATTTCCTTGGCGGAAAATGGAGCGTCATATTTCTCATGTTTTCTGCAAATTGCAGCCGTTAGTTTGTCATTACACTAATTATGCCAGAGGGTGGACACTCATAACCATGGAAATAAAACAAAAATAATGTTGTTCCGGCTCATTTGCATAATTTAAGTGCGGAATGCAATACGTTGAATCCTTCATTCCACGAGGTAAAACTTAGGAGTCACCACAACCATTCTCCCGTATCGACTACTGTACTGTGTACATGGGAAATGGGCAGGACGACGGGAGACTGGTTAAATTTAAATAAATGTATTTTAATGAAGGAAGAGCGGTGGAAGTCGTAGGATCATAATTAAATTTTGGTACTTCTACAATTCCATCCAAGTTCCGCATAAGTTGTAGTGTTTAGCACGAACACATCCATTACAGCTACATCCGTGTTACACTATTCCCATACCCCCACGCGGCCTAACAAGGTAAACAGAGCGTACTACCTCTGGAATCTCAAATCGGTTGAAGTTCAGGGCAAGAGAGAATAGTTAGTCATTCTGATCAGGAATCTCACTTGTTCTAGATTTTAGATTTTTGGGAGAAATGATTGTTGTAGTATAATATAGTAGTAATTCATAAAAATGAGGTGAATTCTGAACCTGCATAGCAGGGTTGGGGATATCCACCCTCATGAAATAGACGATAAGCCATAATTTAACAAATTATATGTGGTATCTGATTTCAGTCATCCCACAACTCAGGATAGATAATAAGTTCAAAGCAGTGTTTTTTCAGATTGATGTAGTGTAAACGCTGAACTGTTCTTAAAGAACGGTTTAGTTATTTAACAATTCCTACGCAATTCCATGCAATAGACCTCGTTTGACCTTTGATATTATTAAATTTCAGAAGAGAATTACGAGGACAATGCCTATAATCCGCTAATACGATATTTCTGAAGACCCGGGATAATTAAACAATGGAATGTCAGTTGAAATGTATTCCTTGTAAACTCTGGTGGATTACTCTTACAAATTCCTGAGTCTTTTATCTCACATTTTACACGGGAGAATTGGAGAGGGAGTGAAAGCATTGTTTGGTCTACGAGACCGGAAAGAGAACAAAAAACGTGGGAGTGTTTGAAATTTAGGTGAAAGTGGAGAGTGGGGCCCACTCACTCTATGTATGTTATTCTGGGTTCCTATTAGACATTTCCCCACTGGATTGGATCGCATTTGCGCTCGTCCAATGTTATTTCTGAAAGATACCTTTCTCCGTCGTCCCTTTGACAGAGAACTAAGTTTAGGGCCATTGGGTTCTGGTTCTCTGGTCCTCGGAATTAATCTAACATCATATTTCAAAAAATATCTCTTCTATGTACGCGTACGCTCTTCTCTTCTCTTTTCCTCTTCCACGATCCGCTTTTCTATTCGTATTCGTGTGGTCGTGTAACCGACGATCCGTTCCACCCAGTTATTACATGATCTTTTCCTCTGAACAGCAGCGCAGCTGTAAAAACTTTTTGTCCTGAATTCCAAGGATTTACTCCATAATTTTCCTTATCTTTCCTCGTTCGCTTTTTTTTTGGTTTGTTTTCCGTAAATGATAACGATTCCATTCACCGATACGAATATGAACCATGTATGTCTTGTATCCGGATAGGATCGGAACACCTCTCGAAATTGTTAGCAAAGACGCTTTCATCCTATGAATGTCTCGGACCTTATAGTTGAGCTAAGTATTGCAGATTCGGATTCCTCATAAAATTCTAGACAATCCGCCCACAGAATTCCAAATTTTTGAACTTCACGACAGGCAATTTTAATCGAAGACGTTTATGGGTGAATGCATCTCCTTCCTCTCACTTTTTTTCCAAAAGTGTTTAGATCCTTATCAAAATTATGAAACAAATATCAAAATTCGCCACGTATTTAATTTTATTCCTTGAAGATAGAAAAGTCATTAGTTTCCTTGTCTCGGGTGCCAATCCGAGGAGTCTGCACCCATTGCTTTGTTCTACTGACCCGAATTTCTCATGACTTGACGGTTGCTGAGTCTTCTGAAGTTTGGCTTTGATTTGACGTTGGATTTATTCAACCAAAAAGAAACGATTTCATTCCATTCTATAAAAAAAAGGAAACCATGGGTCAGCAGCGTAGGTTGAGATTGATTGATTGGTTAAACTTTATTTTATTCAGATGTCAAATCTTGAAGCGTTTCCCTGACTTGCTATCGAATAAACTGACCCCTAGCTGGTACACATACTCGTACATAGGTATTATTGGTCAGAATACGAAGAAATGTAGTTTAGAAAGTTTTGGACATTTGTTAAAGCTGGTCAACTGTCGTACATGTTTCACTGGTTAAAAACTTCGTGCTCACCCGCACTGTAGTTGGCTACAAAAAAAAGAAAAAGAAAGTTTGAAGAGGTTTGCCCTGAAGTAGAAAATTAAGTGGAATGGTTTATGATTCGGTTGACATTATCAGGGTCAGTAATCGACTTTCAAACAAGTCAGATGCGAACGTGGAACCCTTTGACCCGACGCAGAATGTGGGCTACCGGAACCACTCTCATTTCACTCGTCTCCTTCATATTACTTCCAACACTGGGTTAGTTTTTCTCTCTCTCTTCTGTCTTTTCTACTTAATTCCTTCCATTTCTCTCTCAAAGAATCTTGATTGGTCTGGGTCTCTATGTCCTTATGCATGCGACTTCGACAAGAAAAAAAGTCGTCGTTGAGAGAAAAAGTGAGAGAGTGAAATCGCCAAAGTTTTCTTAAGCCTTTTTACACACAAGGAGAAAGTGACGGAGGGAAAGTTCCTTCCCTATTTTTTTTTCTTCAACATTTTTTTCCTCTCTGTGTAGTCATGAATTCTACTATCTATTTTGTCCATCCTATCGCGCACCCCTTCGCTTCGCGTCCCAGAGAAATGAGATGATCATATTCCACGTCATACATTTCACAGATGCCGAATTCAATCGATTTTACTCTTAACTTCCTTTTGTCTCATCCCGTCAACTAGCTACTTTGTATGGGTGCCCACGCCACTCCACACTTTACACTACAGATCCTTCTGGGTTTTAAATTATGCAATGTAAATGCTAGTGCAATGATTCTTCTTATTTTCACCAGGGAATCGGCTTTCTAATGTGCTGTGTATAACCTTGTCCCATGACCTAAGCCAAGTCAACATTTGTTAAATTGTAAAAACAAGGCAATATGTCAAAGGTCAATTTCTAACGAAATAAATATTGGAATGGACCTAATCTGTAAACCTTCTAGTTTTTGGTATTATTTGGGAAAATATAAAATCAGGAGAACTTATGTGACAACCCTCGAATGTACTAGTTCCTGGCTACTGGAAATCTTATCACGAAACGAATTGCTAAATATTATTAAATTTTAGCTCAACTGGAATTTGTAAGTTTGTTTAACATATGTTAAAAATAAAATTTACATCTTGGAGGCTGTTCGTTCTTCCTTTTGGAGCGTAAAATGATAATTTCACCCTGTCCTGTGTATCTTTCTGTGGCTAGCCAACTTCAGTGGGTGACTATGAGCAGCGCCATCTCATGTTCGTCGCCAATTTAAGCCTCCCCTTCGAGTATGCTCAATTTCTTCAAGGATCCTTAACGCCGTCCTGCGCTCGGTGTTTAGTTGGATCTTTATATTTTTTTCCTTCATTACATGGCCTTGATGATTTGGACGGACTCCTCTGAGTCGATCAAGAAAAAAAGGAGAAGAGACCCTTAGGGTTTTCGAACAGCCTTCAAAGAAGTAAATTTTGTTGCGAACATTTTCACTTTCTCTCCAAAACCATCCAATTCCCTGAGTACAGTAGATGAGAATGAACTCAACCCAGAATCGTTCGTGGTATAATGGGAAAAAATTCCAATGAGACCTCTTTGTGTGTCTGTTCGAAAGCTTTGAGGATCTTACTCTCTCTCTCCATTCCAAAATGTGTGTGCGTGCGCCGCGCGCCCTTAATTAACTACGATTGTCTTCAGTCCATTCATTGTGATTGTAATGAGGACTGCCTACGTCGGTAATCAAATCCAATGATATTTCTAGATTTTTCCCAGCCTCATTAAGTACGTACGTGCTGAATGTGGCAATTGAAACAACCATCAGTTATTTTTTTTTAAATCCTCATTTTTTTGCAAACTCGACCGAAAAAAATGCGGAATCCGAATGAATTAGGATTCGTTCTGCGATTCACGCGGAAATCCTTTATCGAGTTTCCGATTGACTCACTTACGATTACCTACGTTTCGCGCCACGCAGTAGTACGTTACGTATGCATATAATTTTGACAAGTGGTAAGAACAAAACCCTAGGGAATTGTTGGAGGCTAAGGTCGTTAAAATATTTATGACGGTGGAGTATTTTGGTTCGGTATAACGTGGAGTTGGAGTCGGATGAAATGGAAGAGGCCATGAATATCACGCTCCGTTAGAATGATTCTGATTCTGATTTCTGGAAAGGAAAGGAAAGCTAGACTAACGTTTATCGTTATTTCGCTCACTCGAGTGCACCATTTCATTGTACAGACTTAGCATACCCGGATTTATGGGGCCCAGTACGACGACTTCAGCACAGCTATATTCAATCTCAATCATGAACTTAAGATCTAAAACTCAAAATACTTCTCAAGTTAGTCTAAGGAAAATGTAAAGAGAAAATTTAAAGTTATTTGACACTGCTTCCTAAAAATATTACTCCTTGATTCTTTTTTGGTAGAACTTTAAGAGCAGATGGCCTGAAATATATCATGACCAGATTGGAGATAGCACCTTAGGTTTTTATTGAGTCGTAATCTTAAGTCATGGTCACGATTTTCTTTCAAAATCTTAGTAGAGGCTAAATTTTAAGTGAAAGAGTCAAAATAGGCATTTCATAAAAACTTGATTTTTTTGAGCTTTTAATATTCTCAACCACGTGTTTGAGTAAAATCACTAGATTGTCAAGGAAAAATTCAAATTTGGTTTCATACAGATGTGATAATTTTGCATAACCTTATATATTTACCAAATCATCATCTGAATGTAGATCGAAAATTAATCTGATTTTTTGCCGAAATTTTTAGAACCCGATATTGGAGCAAACACTAATTTTAGATTCGTTGAGAAGCAAGGAAAATCCTAACTCTAGTGCTTCAGGATTTTCTGCAGTTTAATAAATGTGTTCGGCGGGTATTTTATTAGAGCGAGGGTTGAGATAATAATCGATAGTGAGCCTGAACCTCGCTTCCTCAATAATAAATTCCAAATTTGAAAGATTATTTCCCCATTATTACCAGATGTTAGAATGTTGGCGAAGATGTGAGCGTAGGCTACGTCAACAGCTCATTTTATTTTCTTGAGGGGTGAAACGACGCGACGGAAGATACGTACTGAAATACTGCTTAGTTCCAAAGACTAATAAACATGTAGAATAGTTAAGTAACGCTATAGGATTTTGTGTACTGAGAAGACATTTCATCCGACGCCAAGTTTGTACAGGCAAATGGTCATGCAGGTAATGAAGCTATTTTAATGACCGTTTCCAATTCCTTATAATAGTATCTTTAGTGTCAGAAACGGAAACATGCGTGGGTCTGAAAATAAAATAAACATTGATTGCACTAATTAACCTCCCAGCTCATCATGTTTCAATGTAGAATTTGATTCCAATGGGTATCTTACCAAATGTCAAATTTTGTTGCATCGTTGAGAATGACCTCAATTTTGGGTCATTATAGAATAATTTGAATTTTTTATGAAAATATCTAATCGCTACATTTTTTTGTCATCAGATACCTCTTCACGATTGTCAGCTACCTTATCGGTGTCTTCATCTTCGCAACCATTGTGGGTAAGTGATGCTGATAAAATAGATTGTTTTAACTAACTGCTCTTGGATAAAATTCTCTGCAAAATGTATCTCACTTTACCTGACAACCATCAGTTTTGTTTTTAAATGAACGAGTGAATGCTAGAAAGAACCTTGTAAATGATATTGGCCAACACGACTATCTAATCCAGTTAAGACTTCCACCCATGTGGAAATAAAGCTAACAAATCGGACAAATAAATATTTTTGTAAGTTGTGCTTAGCATGAAAACTCAACAAAGCACTATATTATTTGTAACTACGATTATACAGATTAGACATTGCCGAAAGCCGAAAACTAAAATGTATTATTTATAGTTTACTCAAGGAATCTCATTGCGTGGAATTATTCTAATTAATTGAATTAATCCTTAGACGGAATATGCGTAGTTGCAATGGTCTTTGTATGTTTGCCACATGCTGGGGGTTATAAAACTTATGTTTACGACAACACACTGTTTACACATCAATTTGTCTGCTAGAAATGAATTTGTCCGTACATAGTAATAATTTGGACAATAAGTTGAGAGAAAGTGGAAACAAACAGACAGAAGGCGGAAAGAAAGGAAGTTCATTTTATTTCGAAACAGAATAGTTCCGGGGTGGCTGTAGTAGTAGTAAAAAATGGCACATTTCTACATTCTAGCTCTAACAATGGACAGTATTCGAGTGTAAAATTCAGACCTCGCTAAAAAATTGACGGCTGGTCCGTGTGTACTGGCCTGACAATGCACATGCTCACATGCAACAACATTCGAAAGGAACTTGTACTTGAGTGCTCAATTCGTAATGAGAAACTTGGACATAATTTTATAAAAATTCTGGCAAAATTATTATATTCATACCAAATATTCTGCTTTTCTGGTCAAAATACCAAATATTCAGCCAAAGTGCCAAATACTCGTCGAGATTGGTACCAAATATTTGGCCAGTACCGAATATTCTGTCAATATGGCAAATACTCGACCAAGACACCAAATAGGCCAAAGTACCCTATATTTGGTCAATGTACCAAATACTATGCAAAGACACCAAATATTTGACGAAAGTACAGATTATTCTGCCAATATACCAAATACTCGGCCCAAATAATCGACCAAAGTACCATATACTCTGCCAAGACACCAAATCTTTTGCCAAAGTACCGAATCTTTGGTCAATATACCAAATCGTTTGGAAAGATACCAAATAATCAGCCGTAGTACCGAATATTCGGCCATAGTACGGAATATTCGGTTTTTATGATGTAGGACGAATTTACCGTATATTCGGTGTGACTGATTTTTGGAACTACTACAGTCCGAATTTTACATGTGAATGCCGTCCTTTGTAAGACAAATGTATCACAATAACGTTCTTCTGACTGTGTTGAGCTTTATGCTGTAGAAGTGAGTGAATTATAGTGAGGATTGTTCCATTTGCAGATTTTATGAGAGCCATTAACCAGGGTGGCCGGGAGTAAAAAAAAAGAAAGCGGAATGCGTAGGTCTGCGTGTATGGTGTCTGGTTTTACCCTTTTGGTGGTTTTAGCAGCCGTTTAAATGGATTTACTCAGCTTAGTGAGTTCAGTCCTCCCCAGTTTCCTACACCTCCTGTACATATAAAATCTGGCCAGAACCCGGGGCTCTGCTCCACCAACGACTACTTCGACTAAAAGGATTAATGTGAACTTAAGTTGTTAAAAAGATAGGAGGAGAGTAAAACTAAGTAGGTACATAAGGAGACTCTGCTCGTCCTTTCAGCTCCATGTCTTTAAGTAAAGTGGTTGACCAAAAACCACCAGTCCGTCGACAAAAACGAGATGCAATTTTATCCTTTCGTTTTACCAACAACGACTGGACGACCAAGTTCAGGAAGGAAATTTACTTAATAGTCAGGCCAGGGTGTCAAAACAAAGTGGTTTGCACCGATTAAGCAAATTATGCTCAGGACGCCTGTATTGATTTTTTCGCTTTCTGATAACAAGTAAATTTATGAGCTCTGAGTTAACGCGAAGAGGTCAGGATCAACGGATTCAACATCAGAAAAATTGCAAACTACTTGAAGGTGAAAGTGAAAGCTGGCTTTCACCGGTTGTTTCAACTTGTCAAAGCTGCATGTACATTTCTCTTAACTAAAAGCCACCTTCCTTTCTAGTACTTAAAATTTGCGATATACAAAGTGCATTACATCTATCGGATAAAGAGTTCAGAATATAGGTAATTATATCTTATGAGTAAGGTATAGTAATTTCTAGCGCCATATGCTGATGAAGATGAAGATTTTGATGAAAACCATTGGGCACAGAAAATCATTTTAATTATTTAAACAAAATTGCACTCATAATTGACTGGCATTGGCACTTTTGAAGCGGTCTCAGTAGACCCTGCATGCCAGGAAGGCCATGATTGAAATATTTCTATTCTTATTTCAAAATAATCGTGACAATTAGGGAGTAATTAAGACATGCGTGCCTTACTGGACTTAGTGAATATTTTAACATGCTAACACAATTGTATTTCTTTTCAGGACAAGTTGGGAATGTGATTACAAATCGAAACGCGAACCGCTTAGAATTTGAAAGACTTTTAGTAAGTAAAAAATTCAACTCAATCCTTATTCGAATACGAATACTAGGACATTATGCTCTTTTAATCAATTTTAAAATGTTCTATTTAATCACTATAGCGGATTTCATTGCCTTTTGAAAACTTTTAGATTCTATAAAGGCTACGAATAAAGTGATAGGTGTAAATTAATTCTTAACAAAACCGTACTCTTATTTGATCTTAGGATGGTGCTAAAATGTATATGAGACACCACAAGGTTCCTCGTGACATGCAACGAAGAGTTTTACGATGGTATGACTATTCGTGGTCAAGGTAAGAAACGAAGCTTCAATTTTTTCACACTTGCATGCCTCATTAATTTAGATCAAGTGGGTTATCAAGTGGGATTAGCGAGTTTTGAAAACTTCTGTGGAAATCGAATGCGTTCATCCATGTTTATATGAATTTAGTAATAGTTAAAATTCTTTTGAATGTACGTATTTCAGAGGAAGGATCCAAGGAGGAGGTGATATTAATACGGCCTTAGGTTTGTTACCTGACAAGCTCAAGACAGAATTGGCTCTTCATGTCAATCTCAGCGTTCTTAAGAAGGTAATTACTTTTCCTAGAATAAAAAGTTCTCAGTTCATCAAAAGCAGAATTTACGGTACCAGAGTCTATTCCAATTGAAAGAGTACGCGTACGCGTAAGGAGTTCTCCGAAAATTCTACAATAATTGGAATGTATGGACAGTATGTTAAAAGCCTGGCGAGTTGGCTAACTGACTAAGTTTATGAGATGTGGATGGAAAGTCGTATGAGCTATGCGATTTTTGCATAAATCGCACTATTCCGTATTAGCTTCAGAAACTAGCACTAAGGACTAATAAGTTGGACGAACTTGATTTTAATTTGTAATTAAAAACACAAAAACACTATTACACTCCCATTAATAAATTTCCAATTAGTGGCAGGTTACAAATCTGTGGTGGGTGGGGTCGTGGACTGGAGAGCATGACAGGACAAGGACCCATTTTGAATGAAAATTCTCTTTGAGCTTGTTTTTCTGTAATATTCTCAAAGGCTTTGTCGTATACTTACTCCTTGACTCTCGACCCTTTTGTGAAATAATAAACTGGGCTTATTTCAGTAGACCCCAGGAGTCTTTAATGTCACCCCATTTAATTAATGACAAAGTCAAACATCCCATGCCGAACACACGTACATGGGTTTCACTTGTAGACCTCTACAAAGCTCTTCCTAAAATCCCCAGCACTTTGGGCTAAATTACTTAATGTATTATTATTGTAGTCACAAGTATTTAACTTTAAAGGCCATTCTAACCTCTGCTCCCGACATGCGGCACAGAAAATTGTAAATTAATCATTTCCTACAATATATTTTACCGTAAAGTTTTTCGAATTTCGAAAAAGACTAATTTGACGATGCCGCACTGTGTTTCGCTTAACCCAAGCTGTCTAGACTGCAAACATAACATCTAACGTGAAGTCTGGATTAAAAATGCATAGCGTCGAACCAGAAGTATTTATATTCTGGTAACACCATTCCTGAGCGCCGCGCCACTTGCAGATCCTTCCACCCAAAATGAAATTCTAAAAAGACAGACGACAATATTTCAGGGAGATGACTCTTTCAGATAATTATGAACCACCCTACACAGACTATTAACTGCGCTATCTGTTTACTTTCACACAGAGGACATTTCTTCCTAGAATTGTTGGCAGACATATGCCATAGTTAAACTTTACCATTACCCTGAATTATGTTCCAAACAATCCTCTATAATTGAGGGGTAGCGTAAATTTTGTCCTGCGTAGCTTGTTCAAACAATTTGACTACTTGCTTAACGGAACTACACACCTTCTGTACACATTGGGAATGACAAGTAGAGCACTGGGTTTCAAATTTCTCTCCACTTCACTCAAATTACGTCCAGACTGAGGAAATCGTTTGGCCACGTTCGACCCAAATTTAAGTACTGGAAAATCTACTCATGAAGACCACTACTCGGACCAGAATTGTCTCCGGTACTAATTCAGCATAAGTTAAAGAGAGACAGAGACTCCAGAACTCAACGATTATCTAATTTGTTTGATGAAGTTTCAATGCCACCAAGACTATGGAATCATTGGGTTACTTTCACAATGACCTCGCAAAGTATTTACTCAGCTGGCCTCCTGGAGGTCAAATGGAAGCGTAACAAATTTCTTCCTGTAGAGAAATGACTCAACAAATTAGCTCGTTGGCTGTTCAGTAAAGTATTCTGCATAATGTACATCCCACTTGTGCTGGAACTTCTCTAGAAAAAAATTTAAGTAGAGGTCATAAGGTTATGACCCACCCTGTACCTGTGGGAAGTACGTACTTCCAAAGTTTTCTATATTGTCCTTTCAAATTATGATCGAGAGATTTAGTAGAAAACATGGAAAACTTGTGTAGAGCTTATTGAGAGGTCGGAACCATTAATGACGCCATTAAGAGCAGGTGTCGCGTTCAATGAGTCAATCTCGTAAAACAACGCCATATGCATTTGTAGTGATCAAAATTAATGTCATTAGATTAGGTTCTACTCTAAAATAATGTGAAGAGACATTCTGCGACAACTTTAAAGGAGTTTGTATTTGTTCATGTGAATACACGTCACACGTAGACGTGGTTTTCCAACAAACACTTCAACTCCTAATTGGAAATAATGGTTCAACTTATGCATGTTTAATAACATTGTCGTCTCCGCCCAATTAAGGGGAATTAAAAATACAACACAACACAGACCTTTAACTACACCACATACTACAGAGTCGAGTGACGATCAAATTAACTTGACGCGAACTCGAGTATTTCTGGTCATAAGTACAAGTACAACTGAGAGAAATCAGTCAGCGCAATCTAGCGTCAAAGTCAACTCGCAACATTTTCCTTATTGGTCCTGAGCTACTTGAGCTGAGCCGCCACCTTGTTCAGATAATTTATGTAGTAGTGTGGTGATAGTGCAGTAATGCATTCGTCAAATTGAGGTGAATTCTGAACCTGAATAGCAGGGTTAGGAGCTTTCTCGGTCTTAGAAACTAACGATAAGCCACCATTTAACAAAAGCTGTGTGATATCTGATTTCTTTCATCATCCAACTCAGGATAGAGTATAGTCCCCAGTAAAGGACACCGCATACAACACTATGAAAAAATGTACGCGGTTGGAAATCGTTGGATTTTTATATGTTGTACTGTGATTCTCAACAACTTTCACGAAGGACATACCCTAGAGCGTCTAAGCGTGTGGCCGCTAGAAATACACTATTGGGCGTGCGCGATGGCGTACAGTGACTTTCATTTTGGCTTTCACTCCACGTCATCGCACATGCCCAACAGCGTATTTCTAGCGGCCAAACGCTTACTAGGGTGCGACCTTCACAAAAGTTGTTCAGGATCACAAGGATCCTGTGATCATGTAAAAATTCAACGATTTCCAACGGCGTACATTTTTCCATAAGGTGTATGTGGTATCCTTTGGAATTTTACTTATTATTACAAAATTTATTGAACTCATTAGGAGAACGACGCATTGGATCAAAAATGGAATAAAATGTGTAGTAAGAGAAGAGAGGTGACGACGTTATGATGGCCAGTGATGGTTTAACTGCTTTAATAAATTGTGTGTAAAAGTTTTTGTGTTGTCTATGTTTGGCCAGGTGACGATATTTCAAGAGTGTCAGCCTGAGTTTCTCCATGACTTGGTCCTTAAAATGAAGGCATACATTTTCACTCCTGGAGATTTAATTTGTCGGAAGGGTGAAGTCGCGAGGGAAATGTTCATCATTGCTGACGGCATTTTGGAAGTTATCAGGTGAGTAGTTTTTCAAAGTCCCTAACTCTATTTCTCGGAGATTTTCACAGGGTTTTCTCGTCTCCGATTAGAGAACTCTGAGATTCCATTTGAATGCATTGCAATGCTAAATTTAATCCATCCTTTGATTATGTTGTGTCTGAGTCTGAGTCTGTGTCGTGCGTCCCTGTCTTCTTTTATGTGAGAAAATCTAAAACTTTTGATAGTAATGAAACAAGTTGGTTCCTTCTTTTCTTTTTTCAATCCATAAAACAAAAAATCCAGAGCAGAGCTTATCGCTCAACGCAACGTAAGGATTTTATTTACGCCTCAAGTCTTTCAATACTCAACTCAACTATTTCTTCAAGAGTTTGTTTCAAAAATATACAGAAAGGAGAGATGGATGGATAGACGGGGTTTATTATGTAATATTCTTACTATAAGAGTGCATTCCAATTCAACTTTTAGCAACTGACTCACTCATTTACTTCAGTTCTTGAATTTCCACTAACTCCAATGAGTCCAACTTTTTTTTTTCAAAAGCTAACTTTTTTCACAAATTCACATTCACCATTCATTTCCTTCGTTTATTCAACCAAACTGATGACTTTTCATTTTGTCTTCCATCCATATGCCTTTCATTCAATTTCATTTCATTAAATTTATTTCATGCGTGTGAGCGATTTTACTAAGGAATTCAACTGGAAAAACTCAACATCTACTTCCATCATTCATTAGATTAAACATCATCAGTAGCTACACATTTTTGAACGAGATTCTTGATGCCTTACCAGCGTTGGGCTCGGAGCTCAAAGTTTTTGGAGCATTTCGTTGTAACGTAGTTGTACAGTCAGGCTGTTACTAATTCGATCTGCCGAAGGTTCGATCCCGCGGGTAGACAGTGTAAGTGTCCTTCAGGTTTCTATCGAGTAGAGTTTCTTTTTCTTCGTATTAATACTTGGGCTACCTTCCGTGCTCCAATTGGAAAGTCGATTCATTTTTCGGTACAATCAAGGCTAATTTATATCAGCTTAACGCGCTGCAAACTACCACGCTGTCAATGTGTTCATTTAAAACACATACAGGGAGTCCCAAAAGTCTTTGGCAGTTTGCAAAAAATATAAATATTATTTTAGTTGTGGCCATGTCATAGAAATCGCAATGTGATTTGCGCTGAACGTATTTATTTTCATTTTCTCTGAAAAATTACGTGGGCCTTAACATACAGGGTGAGTCAGAAGTATTTCCCCCTATTCGATTTCATTATTCCGTCGATCGGATTATCCGATTCGACTGGGACATAGCTTAAAATGAAGCTAATGAAGTAGAGGGATGTTGAATGATGTGCACTTTTGAGTTTCTAAACCAACGGCCAGTCCGTGACCGCTCAAACAG
>JAQFYE010002891.1:0-16712 GCA_034694305.1 Protaphorura glebata
CTCCAACGGAAAAATAACAACTCGTTGGGGTATTTACTGGCATACCTCTTAGAGGGGGGCGTCGTCAAGGTTCCTTGCATTTATCCGTGCTGTATATTAATTTTAATTTTAATTTATATGACAGGAGGACTTGCATACCGAGTTTTTGGCGAATGGAGGAAGTGGCTCCCATGACTGAAATTGAAAGTCTAATGTGGAGTTGCTAATTTATTATTCTATTTTATTGAAATTAGACGTCCAAGCCGGATAACCATATAGGTAAGAGTCATATTAAAATTCAACTTCTGTTTCACAAATACAAATACTAATGAATCCACATAAGCACTAAGGCGTTGTCAAACACAACCGACAGGTACGTCATGGCAGGTAATCACAAGACCCAATGCAATGCAATGTGTAAACGTACAAATTCAACTCAAATTATTCGGAATTTCATCAGCTTTCGTTTTTTATAGAGATTTTATTTTTTCGAAATTACTAACAGATTTTCTGAAATCCAAAAGACTTGAGTTGCGGATTTTGTATTTATTTAGAATAATTTTCTATTAGGAAATCTCATATTCCTTACGCGCTTGGTCTCAGTAACCAAAAAGGACATGGCACCAGAGCATGGCCGAATGGCCACTGGGCCTTACGCTTCGCCCCAAATTTTACACACGGCAGGTATCGAGTTGCTAAACAATGTTTGTGAATAACTTAGGCCAAATACCACTTTGGGTGACCTTTCAGGGGTCAAGATGTTAATGTTATGTACGCGTCGGAAAGGAAATTAGAAACTTTCTCTCATGGGTTAATCATCGTTGTTTTAAAAAAATACTACTTTCCTAGCATTTTCGAAACGCGTTCCCCTTGAAATTGCATTTTTCAGTTATTATAATTCTACTTCTCTCGCGAGTTAGTCAGAGTTCCTCAAACACAATGCAAGCGAATGAACCACTGCCCCTTGATGTTAAATGAAAGCACATTTCTGTCCATCATACAATAAGATTTTCTATTATATTTTATAATTTTATTTATATTATTATATTTTGTTGAAACGTCATAAATAATGTGATTCATGTGTTCATTATTTTTATTAAGTCTGGTTATTCACACAATAAGTTACATATTTTGTAATTCGAGCTGGAATGAAGGAAACATAAATTACCAAGTAGCATACTAGGTACAGGGTGCACCAATAAAACGGCGTGTTTCATATAATTTATAGCGGATTAAAATTTTCGAAAGTGGTGACCTTTTTTTGGTCCACCCTTTAACTCGTATATTTATATCAAGAATACTCAAGGCATTAAACTTTCAATTAGACAGACTCATTCCATAAATATTTTTCATTCATCAATTGGTTTTAGAGAAATCACGAGAAATCACAACGAAGAAAAATTTGCTAATGTGAAAAATTTGGTCATGTTAATCTGTACACTAGATACACTATACACTTCTATTTGCTAATCACGTTACGTTCACAGGCGGATGAATTGCTTGGGCGAAATCCTTCGTACAAAATAATTTGACAATTGGAGTACAAATTTTGCATTTGTCGATTAACGCATTATTTTCTCACAGACCAGGTTCAAATCCAGCTGCACTTAAGTTCGTAGGCTCACTGCATGGTCTCTTCACAAGCCCCCCATTTCTCGAGCACAATTTTTTTTTGTCGAAGTCCTAGAATTAACGGAAACGATTTGTCATCAAATGATTTCTAAAGATAATATCTTATAAGCACTTACGGGGATCCGCTTTTGCAGAAGCACACTCCAAGTAACAGCGGTTATGATATGTTATCCCATCACTTCCGCACACAGGCTCGTGCTCAGTAACTTTCTGACATTTACTACAGGATTGAAGTTCCATATTCTTTTCTCTTTTCTCGCATAGCTATTTATCATTAAGAATTCGAATTAGTTTTAATAAAATTAACGAAGCACAATTTTTTTAGGGTTGTGCAATTTTATTTTGATACACAGCGTATTCGAATAAGAACTGAACACCGGTCCAGAATAGTGAGCGTAGTTCAATTTGACGTACGTATGTATGCATTGTCAAAGAAACTCGATTATTAGAACAGAAGTGGTACCTCAGCTAGTCCTTGGCCTTCTCGTCGGCGAAGGTGATGGTGGTGGTGTGAAGATGGCTCTTCAGTATTATGTAATTTGTGCCTTTGAAGGTGCCTAGCCTGAACACCTACTATAAAACAGCAAAAGCAATATAAAATACAACTCCAAAAAGCTGCACAGGTAGCCGCACTCAAATTCTTGTAGTTCTTCATTTTGATAAGTTTAACGTATAATTTGCTAAAAGAACTTTCAAAATTTGAAATTTTCGTGGTTTGTCAAGGACAATAAATGTCGAGTGAGCGAAATTAAACTAATCCTGACCTGGATTCACAAATCGAATCCTCTTTTATATGAGCGAATGAATGAATGAATGACTAATCGCTAGCGCTGAAGAATTTGCAGATCAAACAAGTATCCCATGTGTACAGCATGGCACTACTGAAGCCGACGTTCGAGAAAATTGATTTAGCTTAAGCCGTTTTTCCGACTTAAACTGGGGAAGTGCGATGAGTGATATACCATTCCAAATATAAAGTCGGATCAGGATTCTATTATAAGAATTTCGAATTTGTCAAAAAATCCGTCCTGACGTTCCCCTCGTAATTTCTCCGTCGTGTCATCGTATTACGTATTATCCAGGTTTTTTTGTACAAGTTTCATCAGTCAGCCAGCATAGGTATGCATTACAGTAATAGTAGTAATATCATCTAACGTAAGTACTATCGCAAAAAACCGTCGGATCGTGCAAATATACTTAATTACTTTGCTTCGGCTTTTTCTGATTGACTGACTGAGATGTATTTTGTTCCCCTTCAAAGTTATAATTAGTTAAACTTGTAGACAAGATCGAAATCTACGACATGAAATGGCAAAAAAAATAATTTCTCAGAATTTGGTTGACGTTTTGGAAAATGAGAGTGCGTTTGAATAACGGTAATTTGATTGCAACGCAGTTCTGAATAAATGTAAGTATTTATTAATACACTTACTTAAAAGGTCACATATGAAAGTTTTGTTTTGTTAGTTTTAAAATTTCCTCGTTACTTCTACGGATCTATTTTAATATCCGTATATAATTTCCGGTCCAACCCACACGACTGGGTTGGGTTGTAAGTTAAATTGTACCAAATTATAAGGATGACCAAGCAAGTCCGTTGCAGCATGATGGCATGGTTAGCCCATTCTGCCTCGCTGTTCTGGGGTTCGATTCCTTGGACTTGCACTCCCGGTGGTTGTTTTAAAGAGGTTTTTTCCACTGGTTTTTCCTACTACTAGATGGTACCTACGTTGTATGTCCCTTGGCCAAATGGGAAGCAACCCAAAAATAAGCGATGATGTTTGATTCGGCCTCAGCGGCTATGTAAATTAATGTGTGTATTTTATAAGGATGACGACGAAAGAATTTCGTTCCAGGGAAACCCCAATGTCCGTAGTACTAATTCTTCCTGGATTTATAATAACTTTTTGCGAATCCACATCTCGGATTAATTTTTTATGCAATTTTTGTAGTATAGTTTTAAACTTTTTGCAGATTTTCCTCCATTTGTTAAACGAAACATTTCCTTGAATATTCAATTTATTCCAAATGTTGTTACCTAAGTTCACAAAACATTTTTTCCTAAACTTGTGCTGAATCTGTGACAATGTAACTTATTTGCATTACTAGTTTCGTGCGTATGGATGTCATGTTTCCTATGAAAAATTCCTTGAGTACTACATGCGAGCTTGTGTCATTAATTAGTTTAAACATAATACACATTACAGGCTTTACGTAAAGTTGATTAGGACATAGCCACATTAGTTAGTTTGACAACTCATTTTAAATTGTGTTCATTTATTCAGAACCAGCCATGCACCGTATTTTAGGTACTTTTCTGTTGATTTAAGTGAGTCAGTACTAGCCATTCCCTAAACAATGGCTAATTAAAGAAGGTAAGCAAATACAAGTGATGTGACTAACCGGATCATATTATTATTCTCTTGTGTAATGATTGACTGTACTGTGTACAGGGTTAGCGTACAATCTCCATGGTAGTTGCTTAATGCGTAATTTGCAATTTATATTATTGTTTAGATGATAGCACAGATTTTTACAGTATCATTGGAAGCGATTTTGAGATTATTTCCATTTAGACTAATCTGTCTGATAAGTTTCACATCTGAGAGTAGCGATATCTGTATGCTCAGTTTTATCGCAATTGAGTTCAAGGGTTTGTTTGTTTGTTTGTTTTTCTATTAGAGTGTTAACCCCTGCATTCAAACATACAGAGTATGTTTCTGGAATTTGTACTAAGCCATACTGAGCAATATCGGATCGGATTCAACTAGTTTTATTATTTCACCAATTTGTTGAAGGTAATATTCTTTCAGTAAGTATACATAATTCACGATAAGGCTCGGATCAGATGAGATAATCGCCTCTCTGATCTGATATGTGTCAGATCAGATAACATCTTATTTGATCTGATTAGTTCATATCAGATCAGATATTTGATACATAATAAGAAATTTTGGATCGGATAATCGGGTATCTGATCTGATCAGATATCTGATATCCGTCGGATATCTGATCAATAATGTCAGATACCTGACGGATATCTGACACTTATCAGATAAATGTTCAATCCGAACCTAATCAGATATAATGATTCGAGTAATCTGACCTGATCCGAAAATATCAGATTAGACAAAAAAATAAAAAAATATCTGATCCGAAAATATCAGATCAGATAAAAAAATTATTATCCATATCTGATCTAAATTTGATATCTTATCCAAATTATCTTATCTGATCCGAGCCTAACCACGAATAGAATCGCCGTACATAATTTAGGTATATTCTGGATCTCCTTTTAATAAATATAGAGAATAAACCGTCGTAAGACGCAGTATCCATTTATTGCTGCGCAACACATAGATGGACGCGGCACACTCCGTAGCTAGATAGCTAAATGGTGACCTGGGTCGCGGTCACCCTCTGACACTCAGTTTTTATTGCATTTATGCACGTTTCAGACCATTTTGAGCAACTCTTATTTATACTTGCTGCGCCTTGTGACCTTGTGTACCTACCCTGAAAATTACGTCGAAATCCATCAACATTTACTGCATGTGACCTCAGAGGTCACCTGGCGAGGTTATATTAATACTCGGTGATTCTTGTGACCTTGTGTAGCTACTTTGTAAGTTTCGTTGAAATCCGTCGACATCTACTGCGTGTGACCTCAGAGGTCACCTGGTGAGGTCATATTAACACTTGTCGATTCTTGTGACCATGTGAATTTCGTTGAAATCCGTCAACATTTACTGCACGTGACCTCTGGTGACCTTAGAGGTCACCTGGCGAGGTCATCTTGGTGACTCTTGTGACCTTGTGTACCTACCCTGTGAATTTTGTTGAAATCCGTCAAGATTTACTGCACGTGACCTCTGGTGACCTTAGATGTCACCTGGCGTGGTCATATTAACACTCGGTGATTCTTGTGATCTACCCTACAAATTTCGTTGAAATCCGTCAACATTTACTGTATGTGAACTCTGGTGACCTTGGGTTAGAGGTCACCTGGCGAGGTCATATTAACACTTGCTGTGTCTTGTGACCTAGTGTGCCTACCCTGAAAATTTCGTCGAAATCCGTCAACGTTTACTGCATGAAAAGTGTGGACGGACGGACGGACGGACGGACAGACAACACATTCACATAATGTCTTGCTTACGCAACACATAATAAAGTGCGGATAGAACTATCAGAAAGATTGTTAATTGAATTCTGTACACATTAGCCTGTGGACGCCAGTCCTGTAACGTGCTTATAAAATCCTCATATCGGCCCGTCTGTCTGTCTGTCACGCGCTTCTGTCTGCTTCCGGATCTCACACACCAAAACCTCAGTTTTTCACTAAGTAATAGAACACAATCCACGGCAACCTCAGAATCCTACATTACTCAGATTATTTGTGTAACAATTCTAAGCACAGGACGTGGTTCTTACGTGCAGAATTGGGTCAAATGGGTTTAAATCCATTCTGCCATATCGTCATACTAATAGAGGCATCTTTCCTAACAGACAATATCCAAGACATATCTGGACGTGTTTGACCAAACCGATTGCTAATTAACGAAACATTTAAAACAGAATATCCTAGTAAAGCATCATCTTTTAGTTACAAGCTAACCGGTTTTCCTATTTGTTAATTTCTGGGGATATAGGGTAAGCCGGGCTAAAAGTTTTCACTCCGGGAGACATCCTAAATAGTCTCCAGTAATGTAAATGAATTGACCCTGATCCCGTCAATGGATGGGTACTTTTGGCATGACCCCCAAAAGTAGGAACTGATATCCCTGTTTACTATACATTTCCAAAATGTGGATACAGATCTTGTCGAAAAATAACGTCAAGAAATTGCAGCCGCGGCGTTTTGCATACGGAGTTAATTTCATAGTTTTTCTGAAATTCATACAACTCTTTGGATCTATTACGTCCGTGTCAATTTTTTTTATTGCCTCGTGGAACCAAAAAACTGGACAACAAGGATACATTTGAATTACTATTGCAAACAGACGTCACCTTTTATATTTACCTTCAGTTTGGGAAAATGAATTCTCAGAAATTGATCGATGTGATGACGCTCTTACACTGTTTATTAGCGCGTGGAGTGTAGTGCTGTTAGGCAGGGTTTGTCTGTAATTACCTTAAGGTAGTTCTTCATGGCGTTCTATATTTAGATGTCTATTTTTTGGTTTATTTTTTCTTATTTCAACTTTAAACGGTAATTACCCGGAAATTACCTTGGCAATTACCGGGTAATTATTGGATATTTATAACGATTTTAAATTACCGTTTTTAACATTTAAATTAACAATTTCTGGTAACTACCCGGTAATTGCCATATTACCGGTAATTATACATAATTACCGGGTAATTACGAACCGTGCTGTTAGAAAGCCTCTTGTCTGTCTATCTGTCTGTGTGTCTTTCTGTCTGTCTGTCTGTTAAAGAGCTGAATAGGCAATTACTACGGACCAAGACCTGCGTTTCAAATATTATATAAATGCTGTAATGGTTATCTGGTTGTCTTTTTGGTTCCTTTCTGACATGCCCCTAGGACGGGCTAATTGCTAGTATTTGTATAACAGTTACTTACGATTTGCGATCGACTGTCTCGACTTCTATGGTACACAATTTTACCAGAGATGCTACAACTGCAATCAGTTATTGTAGTATATAAAATCATCCGATTTCAGGTACCGCATAACACACTTTTTAACAATTTTAACTGATGTAGCACGACTCGCCGATCCGAGTGGTGGACTCGTAAATTATGAATTAGCAGGCGATCTGCGAGTATAACCTGCCTGTACCTTCTCTCCACTAATTTATTAGACCATGCGTGCATGCAATCCTGTAAATGGCTTATAAGATTGGAATGTCCGTCCATCTGTCCGTCTGTGACACGCAGCTCACTGATGTCACATCTCTCACACGAAATCCACCGTCTTTCACTGATAGAACGCAGTCGCAAGACCTCAGAATCCAACATTCCTCAGACCACTCATGTCGCTCTAACGCGTGATGCACTTTGTTTTGACATAGTCCTTCAGTTGCGAAGCGGACTGCATGGTTCTTACGTGCAGCATTCTGTAAACGGTTTACACTCCGTTCAATGTAAGTCATACTGTCAATATGACCGCTCCAGGTCGTTGCGCGGAACCGCAGCTAATCGAGCACCCTATACTGGTTTAATGCATACACAAAGGCTCGCTTCCAAGAGATACAGTTTTGTATTGTTAAAGGTATATCGCCTCGTAATGGTAAAAATATATCGTCTCCTAACGTGATAGAGATGCCGAGTCCTAACGTGGTAGAGATATCGCTTTCCAACGTTAAGGGGATATCGGACCCTAAAGTTATAGTGACATCGCATCAGAATCTGGAGAGATATACCACTCAATGCATATAAATTGCAACGCTGCCAAGGGATATCGCCTTCTAGTGTAAAAGATAAACTTCAATGCATAATATACTTGTTGGGTTTTCTCTTGCTCAGCGGAGTTATATTCTTAATTCATCACATCGAGCACATCCAGTTGAGATTCCCTGGCATTATGTTGAGGAGCATACAGCTAATTCCAAGAGTAAGGTTATGCATGTGGTTATCTGTCAATGTTGCTTATAAACAAACCCAACCCCTCGGTCTCATTCTTTACCGATTAGGATACCCTAATCTCCGTATGATCCGTCATCCATATGTAGGGAGTAGTGGTTTGTGTAGGGATTAGGGTTTTGTTTTCCGGTCACTGTTCCGGAAAAATTCCCGGAAATTTAGTTTTTTTTGCTTCAAACCCATTTCTTTGTCCTTATTTCAAAAATTTCCCAGGATTTCCCGGAAAAGTGACCGGAATCGAATCGGTGAAGAATGAGACCGAGGGGTTGAGTTTGTTTATAAACAACAGTATTATGTGGATCACAACTTCGTCGAATCGGCATTTACCATCTTGACGATCTGTCCGTTCCTTTTTCGGCTTCCAGCTGCCGCAATCCTTTCTCTGATTGGCTTCAAACTTGTCATTCATGAGCCAAAGCTCCCATCGAGTTTGTTAGACAGCAGAATCGGACTAATAGGGCTACTTCCCTATTTAAATCTGGTCAGCATTATCCTTTAACGACCCCTTAAAATATGACCTCCCTAGACTTTCTGAAACAAGTTCGCCTTGTAATTGCATTTATCAGTTGTATAATTCTATCTGTCTCGCCAGTTAGTCAGAGTTTCTCAAATTCAATGCAAGAAAATGGAAAGCTGCGCCTGCGCCATAACGTTAAAGAAATGCAAATTTTCTTCCCACCACACAAGGAGATTTTTTTATGTGAATAAATTTTATTTAAACGTCATAAATAATGTGATTTATATCTGTTCTATTTCACTCCAGTTATTCACATGATAAGTTACATAGATTTGTATCAGAAATACCGAAGACACTTAACTTTCAAATAAAACTTCCATAAATATTTTTCGTTCAACGATTGTCTTTAGAGAAATCTGGAAGAGCAAAATCGAATTTTGGAGCTTGGATTAGAATTTTAAAGGTCAACTGCGTACTTGAGCGGGAACGAAAAACTTGAACGCATGTGAAATAATAAAATTGGGTCGTATTAAATATGTACGCAAATTACTTCTATTTGATAAGAACGTTCAGAGGCGGAGAACTCATTTTCTTGAGGGAGATGACTTGGCAGTCTGAGTGCGATTATCATGTTTGTTGATAAACGCAGTCTTTTCTCAAAAATTAGGCCGAAATCTAGTATCTCCAGAACTACTAGTTGTAGGAGTTCGTTCGTAAGCTCTCATGGACTCTTCACAAGCGCCCCATTTTTCTAGCGCGATTTTTCTTTGCCGAAATCCTGGAATTAACGAAAACGCATTATCAAATTACTTGAAATAATTAATTCTGAAGATAATTTCTTATCAGTATACTTACGGGGATAAGTCCTTGCAGAAGCACACTCCAAGTCACAGTGACTATAGTACGTTATCCCGTCACTTCCGCACACAGGGTCGTATTCAACGTCCTGACATTTGCTACACACTCGAAGTGCCATGTCCTTCATTCGTTCCTCGCATTGCTAATTATAATTTAAAATTCGAATTAGTCGGGAAATCTTTGAACACCACACCACACAAGATATGTGAAACTGCGTGATCTTTCGGACATAGTATAATTAAAATTAATGAATCTTTGGCTGATCTAGAAATATACCAACATTAGGTACATATTTTCAAGACAATTTTTTGAGTCATATGACATATTATTTTGATATAAATGACATCCGAACAGAAAAATGAATCGAGGTACAATTTTCGTATTGCCTTCTACAATTTTTCTTCCAGTTCGACGAATTTGAGGAGAAGAGCAAGACGAACAATTGTGCTGAATTTCAGATATTTACTGCCACAACTCGTTGCGCTATGATTAGATTTCGCTGTCCCTTATAGCAAGCAGTAACCTTCATGTAACTGCTTATCTGGTTGGTTCTTTAATACTCGGATTTCTGATAAAAGGTAATAACACACTGCTCCACAGATTTCCGAAATTTTGAACTTCACAACAGAGAATTTCAGTCGGAACTTTCGTGATTCACACACAAATTCTTCTCCTTGTTTTACTTTTTGCGAGAGGCGTTCTGATACCCACCCTGTATTTATGGGTACTTTGTGGACGTAAAGAAACACGGTTATTAGAAAATATACGGTACCTCCGATATTTGTTGGCTCTCTCGGCGGCGGAGGTGATGATGTTGGGTTGTCGGTGAAGGTTGCTCATTCATGTTATCATCCTGAACACTTGCAATGGTACAGCAAACACAATATAAAATGCAAGTCCAAAATGCACTGGCAGCCACACTCAAATTCTTGTGATTTTTCATTTTGACAATTTTAACGTATAATTTGTAAAAGAACTTTCAAAATTTGAAGAACGTACAGTTTTGTCCAGGACAAGAAATGTCTAGTGACCGAAATGAAACTAATTCTTGATTGACAGATTAATTCCCGTTATATATGAGTGAGTAGCCTCCACCAAAATATATACATTGAAAAATTCGCATGTTACTTTTCAGTGACTAATCGAGTATCTTATGTGTACCACACACGGCGCCTATAATACTGACTCAATTTGAGCCACCTACGGCGGCTTAAGTTGACTTTTTTTCTCTCAATTGCCCGATTTTCTGACCTACACCGGAGAAGTAAATGAAGTAAATGACCTCTCGAGGGCGTCGGAAGTTCCAGGAATAAAAATAAAAAAGAAGTGCGATGAGTGACACACCTTTCCTGACTTGAAATCCCATCAGAATTCAGTGATAAGAATATCAGATTTTTCCAAAAATATCCGCTCTGACGTTCCACTCGTAAGTTCTCCGTCGTACTGCGAGTAAAGCGTACGGTATGACGTATAATCACATTTACTCTCCAGGTTATTCTTGTACAAGTTTTATCAGGCACGCAGAATATGTAGGAATTACAGTAATACATAGTAATAATATCATTTAACATAACTACTATCGCTTATCACCGACGCATAGTGTAAATAGAATTAATAACTTTGCTTTGGCTTTGTTATGAATAGCTGAGACGTAATTTTTATTATATCCGTAAACTTCTATTTATAATTAAACTTCTAGACTAGATAGAAATGTACGACATGAAATATCAAATAAAGGCTTCCTCAGAATTCGATTGACGTTTTGGAAAATGAGAGAGCGTGTGAATAACGGTATATTTGATTCCGGCGTAATTCTGAATGAGTGTGAGGATTTATTAGCACATATTGACTCAAAAGTCCACACTTGATCTATGATAATTATAGAATTGCCTCGTCACTTGGACGGGTCTATTTTAATATGCATGGATATATAATTTACAGTTCAACCCACAACACTAAGGTTGTGGATTGAATTGTACTTTAAATATAAAGATGACCACGAGTGAATCTCGCCCGAGGGAAACCCTAATACGTCAAATACAATCGGACTGATCTTTCCAGGATTTATATAGCTTCTTGGGGATCCCCCTTTCATAAACCTAAAATTAATTTCTGATCCGATCTGATTTTCAAATGCTGAATGATGTGTGTATTGAATTGATGGGGTATTTGAATACTGCCCATAACAAATGATGTGGTCAATGTGCTGCCTCTACCTGTACCAGTAGTATAAGTCAGCCCTAGGTCACTAAAGAACGTATCAAAAATTTAACAGTTCGGTTTGTTTATGAATCCATTCTTCGATTTTGAATCCAAATTAGCAATTTCATTCAGAAATTCTAATGGAGTCGTGACCTTCTGAATTATTCACCACTCTTCTTTATATTTACAGAAACGTCGAGTTTCTGGGAAATATTGAATTCTAGGACGGTACCCGAATCAATTCTCCCCTTGGACCTGAATAATATGTCCACAATTGAGACGTAAAAGTGGAGCCATGCGACGTGTAAAATAAGGAAGACCCAATGGAATTTAACGTGATTAATGTGACGGAGTGTCAAGTCCAAAGTAATGCCGGAAATCAATTAAGTTTGTCAGGCGAGTGTCCATTCAAGTGTGAAACATGCGGGAAGGGTTTTATGAAATCCCGTTATTTAACTAAACACAGATTAAACCACACAGACAGTGCAGAAGGATCGTTCAAGTGTGAGGTGTGTGAAAAGAGTTATCTCTCGACTGCAAGGTTAAAGAGACACAAGTTAATTCACATGGATGAGAAACGATACAAATGTAATACTTGTGGGAAGGAATTTCGAGAATCATCCAATTTAGCTCAACATCAAAAATCAATACATCTGGGCGAGAGACCTTTTAAGTGCGACTTGTGTGAGAACAGGTTTTCGTTCGGCCGTGATTTATCTAAACACAAATTGACACACACTGGGGATAGACCATACAAATGCGACCAGTGCGAAATGGATTTTACTGCTCAGTCCAGTTTAACTAGACACAAATTAACACACACTGGAGATAGACCGCACGGATGTGATGTATGTGGCAAGAGTTTTGTATTGCAGTTCGAGCTAAATCGACACAAGTTGATTCACACAGGAGACAAGCCATTCAAATGCGACGAATGTGGGAAAGCATTCAATAGATCTTCAAATTTGACTGCTCACAAAAGACGGCATGTAAAGTATGAATACCCACAGTCTGGTTGCACGTCAATCGATACCACTCAGAAAATCAGTGACAAGACCGCTTCTGACGAAGAGACCACTTGTCCACCACTTCCTACTCACGTAAATCATGTTGCACTTATACAAGAAAATATGAGAGAAGAAGAGCCACCTGACAATAGCAATAGCTATGTGGATCCACTCTTCATAGGTTAATAGGGATATTGTGGCTGATATTGTAAATCTTAAATACACATGAACAAAATTGTAAAGTATCAAACTTTCAAACTTTTTTGTAAATGAAAAAAATAGTTGAGAGATAGAATTCTTATTTATACAATTTAATACTACTCACGTTCCTGACCAGATAAATGTGTATGGGACACTATGGTGTTAATAAAAAAATGTATTTGCAAGTTATACCATCATGTAGTGCAACAGATTCAATTAGTGGTCGGCTTTATCCCGCATTCCTTGTATGGTTACAGTAATTAGCGATATTGGTTTTTTAGCTGTCTTGACTTGGACATTCGGGTATCTTCCTTACGAACGAGCCACATGCAGTTGATATTAATTAAAGTCTAACCAGGAAACTACTTCAATTATTACTCTAATCTAGACTGGCCATCCAATTTTTCAAACCAATCGAGATCCTAGTTCTGACATAAAAAAGAGAAATAATTCGTCTGCACAAATGAATACTATCTTTTTCCGCTTATCTCCGATAATTTGGTTAAAAAAGTTTCTACATAAATTCCCCCGTGTAAGTGCAAAAATCATGGGTTACAGTGCGCATCAAATGGATTACATTTTTATTAAAATATTTGTTTCTCAACCTTCTCATGCGTTCTTCAATATTCCCTGCCAGAGTCTTAAGTGAAAAGTTATTTTGAGTTTAAAAAATAAAATTATGTGCTTTCTCTCGGACACGCTGTATATGATAGCAAAAATTTTCAAATGTATTAAATATCTGTAAGTAATGGTATTTTCACTACAACTCTCTAACCATAAGATGTACGCACTTTCCTTGGTCTAAATGGAAAACGACTTAATCTCTAAGTCAGTTTACAGTAAATGAACGAATAGTCGCCCGGGCGTTTAATTAAAATTTGAACTTATTGACCAGGCGTATAATCCAACCCCGGAGTTTATTAACAGAATTTCATTTCAACAATAATTTCCAAGCAGGATTCAGTGTGCGACTTAACAACGTTCACACACGCGCACACACATACCTTAAATACCGAGCCTAAAATCCTGAATTCATGTGTAGACAGAAATTCGACACGGCGTTTATTCAGACCCAGCGTTTTATTAAAAAGGTTGCATTTTACCCGGCGTTCATTCCAGCCAAGGCGTCGAATTGGTCATTTACTCAATTGACTTCAGTTAATTTATTTAGTGCGTACTATTAATTTAATTCATGGTAGTACTAATTAAAGAATTCAAAATTTACTGACGTTTATTGAATTTTAACCTTGACTATGTCATTATAGTTCTACAGACAAAGATTTATAAGACTAACCCGACATTTTGGAATGTGTGCTCGATATCCGGGTGAACGTTATATAATCAAAGCATATCTAACATCGTGCCCTTGATGATGAATTGAACCAATTCGGTAACATCTCCCAAATAGTCTCCTCGACGCTGAATTAAATTTTTGTAACATCTCCCACATTGGTATCTCCGACGCTCAATTCAACTACTGCTCCCGTAACATCACCCACATTGTATGGCCTCGACGCAGAAATGAGTTACTTCGGTAGTCGACAACTACAGTGGTCTTCCACCGAAACCTCCAATGCAGATGGTGGCCATTAGGTCCATGTTAATTCGTTAAGCTATGGTGCTATGAGGGTCCGGCAGAACAAGGGAAGGGAAATTTCGAAATCAATTCGGTGGCCTTTTTTTTGAGATATTTGCAACAAACATTGAATTTAATTAAACTCTGGATATAGTCAAGTTTTGCATAAAGTGGATTAATTGAAAGCAATCAATTTGAGTGTTCTTACGATATTTTAATGTGTGTGGTCGATCTTCGGGTAAACTCGGTTTAATTCTTACATCTCTCACAATGTGGCCTCTACAACGAATTAAATTGCAGACGACAATTATTAGTCTTTCGTTCAAACGTCCATAATAACTGAAGGACCGTTTCTAAGTGAAGGCATATGACTCCCACTTCCCACAGCATCAGAACAAGAAAAATTGCCAAGTCAGTTCTTCCGCTCCATGATTCTACGCGAATCTTAACTAAACATTGAATTCAATTTAAATGTTGATACAGTTATGTTTTCCAGTAAGTAAGTCAGTTAATTAATTGTAAATTTGATAATTTATTTAAAAATATATGTACTCATTTCGACATGTGCTTACGTCATTTTGAAGTTTATTCGATTGCCCGTAATCTTGATACAGTGACCGGAAGGTCCCAATTTTTTTGAAGTTATAGGTTGCAGCAAAAAGAATATAATAGACTGGTGACATCAATTTGCCGGCGTTGATGTACGCGAATCTGCAATAAAAGTGGACATAGTCATATTTTCTACAAGGTAAATTACTAGGTTATCAATAATTCGACGTATCCTTACCAAAAATCGGAACCCGAACCACTGCCGTTCAAAATTGGGTTGTAGCGGAATATTTCGACATCTAATGATTACGCACTTCTCAGGGCCGACCTTTGCATTGGGAGACATTGCAGGCGGCCGCCCGGCGCCAAATATTGAGGGGCGCAAATTTTGGAAGAATGCGAAGTGTTTAAGTGCAAATTTTTAATTCTACGGTTGTTGTAGTAGTACGCATCATAATCAGTCATACAGAAATCGGACAGCGAAAATACGAAAATATGGGCGAATTGTCTACTCTTATCGATATTTTGTCAATGAGTCACAAAAAAATTTCGGCCCTCCGGGCCATTTAACAATTTTGCACGTAAACTTACGGCAAAAATGTAAAATGTGCGGACGAACCGTCAATTTTTAAGATATTTTGTCCAAGAAATTCATAAAATATGTCGGTCCTCCTTGTTGACTAACAATTTTGGACTTATACACAGAGCTAATCTACTCTCAAATAAGGATGAATTGTATACATTTCAAGCTGTTTTTGAGGAAAAAAGAAAACAAATTGCCGCGGGTCAAGTGTATATGTAAATCTGATTCGTCCAAGAATTGGTTCAAAATTGAATTGGGTGTAAATGGAATGGGACATTTCAAACGTCACGGTTCAATTTTTCTAAAATGGGCCAGAAAAGGTCTAAGCTCCTTTCAATGAATTTTTTTTTCTATTTTTCTTATTTGCGAAACTGTATTACCAGTACTGTGTCTAGTCTAACAATTACTTCAACTGGAGTTCGAAATTTGCCTAATTTTCTCAAGGAAACTAGATCGTAGGACAAAGGTCGTGTCCATGATAGAAACAAATTGACCTCACAATTGCTTCAATTGGAATTTCAAAACCCGCTCTGCTAGCATTGGATAGTTGAAGAACTTCGGCATTTGGCAAACCAAATTTGCCACACCTAGGTATGGTCGATGGAGGAACGGCCAAATCCCGAAATATGAGAATGAATGACTGAATTCCGCATTTGGCTGGTTGGGAAACAACAACACCTAGGTATGGACGGTCATACCCCGAAAAATAGGGATATGATCGAATTTCAAATGCAACACCCAGGTATGGTCGTTTTTTTCGGCCAAAGGCCGTTTTTTGGATTTGTGCCTAACATATATATATAATGCTACTACGCGCCGGGCTAGGCACCCACGCCACAATTGTTTCAGGGAACACTTTTAAATATTATTCGCATTTACTGCACTTCTATCACAAATCACGTAATTATGGGAATGTAATAAAGTAACACATATTCTTGTAAGAAATGTGAAATAGATAATGAGCAATAAATCGAATCTTAACAGTTCAGATTAGCGTTGTAAATGCCCAAAGTGCCCGGGAATATTCCCAGGAATATTCCCGGGCACTTTCTTTTAGTGCC
>JAQFYE010002892.1:0-16711 GCA_034694305.1 Protaphorura glebata
TCAGTGATACGAATAAGTTTTGACATGAAACCCAAGCGGAAGACCCTCCAGACATCCTAGAGAACCTGTCCACCAAATTCCAGAAGGGTCAGTCAAGCGGGAGGGTCAATCGACTGGGAATGGTGGACCTAAAAAAACACACGTAAATCTCCCTGCTAGTTTGTTGACTAGAACGTCCTTAAGCGTTTTGACGAATTAATTAATTGTAATTTACATTAATGAAACCCTCAGAATGACGACAAGCTAACCAAAAATGATTGAATCGGTGCCATTGCAAGGAATTAACGTGTTGCACAAAATAATAGAGACATCTGACGGCACCAACAAATCGACACTTATAACGTTGTCATATTCGAATTTGCCGAGTTATAGGCGATAGGGTGTTCTCCAACGTAACAATATGTCTATTGATGACCACCTAACGGGTAGGATTGGAATATTTTGCTCCTGATATGAATGACCAGGAATGTCAACAACTTGTTATTTTTGTGACGTCAGAAGTCTCTATTATTTTGAGACAGACATTAATGATGAAGCATGGCGATGATGTGTATCTTTTAAAAGACGAACTGATTTCTATACACACGCGAGTGTTGAGCTTCTGGGTACAACCCACACGATATTCTAGCCCGCGTCAAGTACTTTCTTCTTCCGAGGTTATCATTGAACAAAACCATAACGATTTTTCGTGTAACTCTACAGGTTCTTCCGACTAGAACAAACATGCATGGCTTAAAATGGAACGGAGACCACTTGCGGAATTAATCGTAATTGCTCAAAATTTCTTAAAGGCTTTGATTGATTGATTTATTCAACTGTCATACCGATTTCACATACGTGTTCTTTAAGCCACGGGGACAGACTACTCACTATTTTATATACATAATAATAATAACCACTCATAATAACACATAACATACCAACACTCCATAACCATTAATACATAGGCTTCTTGCCGGACTTAGTTTTTAGTCTCGACGAACTAAACCGAATCCAACAAAATACAAAAACTTTGATTAATTGATAGATTAAATATTAAAAGTTGGATCCGAAGTCTTACAAAATCATTTGATTGTACAGCTCGCACCATGTTAATGGCATACTGTAGAACGATTTTTCAAAAAGAAAATTGTCCAAGTTCGTTTTGTTTTGTAACTTTTCTTGAACACAGCGTGACTTCATTGTGTATAAAATAAGAAAACCGACAACCTTTCCTAACGTGAGTAGCTGATTAGAATTAATGTCCGTGTGCCATTCATCCCAACTTTTACGATATTCGCATCACAGTCGACTTATCGCATTTTGGTATGAATGACTTCTGTTAATAGATTAACGAATATGCGTCTGACTAATACGTAACTTGCACATTGGACTCTTGATTTGACATTTGACGTTGACAGACGCTTTAACTTTGAGGTGAGATTTATGAACCCAGTTAGTATGGAATGATGTAGGAATTGGTTGAATAGATGTAGTTAAAACCGAGAAATTCTGCGCAGATTATTAATTTATGGTTTCTCCCTTCTTATTACCGCGTGACCTGGATTACAAAACTGATGTAAAGTAGAGAGAGAAAAAATTGCAGGCAGCTTAATTGTCAGACTCTTCGTGATCAAATTCCGCGATGCTCATCAAATTTTACAGATATACATTACACATGAAGTATTTGTGGGTGGGTTCGGTCAAGATGAAAAAGATGGATGACAGATGACCGGAGAGGTCAACACATGAGCCAAACTCCTGATCTCTTTGAAAATAATTATATTCTGACTCACAAACGTTTATGTATTGTCTCGCGTGGTTAACTTCCATTGCCACTCAGCCAAGTCAAACGAAAAAAGTTATGTCAACGTGGAAAAGTAAAGCAAAACCACTCATCCGTTTAAAATAGAATTTAACATTCACAGATATAATACATAACATGTATGAGCCAACCAGCCAACTAGTGCAGTTTGTTGTGGTTGTATCTCTTACGAGTCATCTATGTATACGGGAGTAGATGCACGTCCTTGCTTGTGTTGTGTTAATGAACTTGAATCCTAGCACGTAACAGAAAAATGTGTTTCATCGCTAAACCCGATTGTTGCATCAGCCGAATATTCGAGTCAGTGTATTTTTGTCAGGTGCTAATAACTTCATTCCGTTAAAATGGCAAATAATTGTGTGGGAGGTGTCATCTGGAAACTATCCACATATGCGGTGCGGTAGTCTCGTGATACTTACGATTAGTTTATGCATGATAAATCCATAAGGCTACAATGACGACAGACACGAAAAACGGTTAGAAAATAAAAGATTAACTGTCGATGATATTATGACCGGACCCCTCCTGGTAGTATGTATGAAGATATGAAATTGTACGCCATGGAGATGAGGAGTAGGGTCACTACAGTTTCCTCAGAAAGTAAATATTACACATTAGACTTGAACACCGGTGAAAGATTACTACTAACTCCTACAGACAAACAGAATCTATAAGTAGTAATGTAATTCAATGATTCCTTTGGGCAAATGTTTCATAAATCGAAAGATTTAATATTTCTGACTGACGTAACGTCCGTGGTTGGAATTTAGATAGATGTTTGTAGTTCTGTTGAAATAACTGGACTGGGTGAAATGAATCACTTTCCTCAAATTGTGCATTGCGGTCTTGCGGAAGTTATTTTCTCATTACGCCCTCCGGGGAAATCCGTGTTTCTAAACTAGTATCGAAATCGATTGCTTATTGTCTGAAATCGGTGGGCTGGCAATTCTATGTATGGCGTGACGTGGATGGCGCATTAAGACCTCATTCCAAATTAATTTGTCCAGAAAGTGTGAGTTAAGGAAGAAGGTAATAAGCCAAACAAACAAAGAGTTCCGAAAAATTGACACGTATGTACGTATTTAGTAATCCTCGCACCACACCTTATATATAATATATAAACTCGTACAACATCACAAGCGTTTCTTTTGCAGTTTGGGGGAATTACGAGGTGGAAGCTGTATCGCCCCGATTGGATAATTTATGCTGAAACTAAACTGTGACTCAGAACAAAATTATACTTAAGAAAGAACTGGAGTAATTATTTATGTTTGCAGAGTTCAAGTAGATTGTCACGTTTATTGCTTGTAGGTTGATGCTACTAGGTCTTGTCCTGAATGACGACCATGTAGGGATTAATTTTAAAATACTAGTTAAAAGTATATTCATGTTTTACCTGTCTCGCAACAAAATTGTTATTTTATATGCCTTATCATCACTCAATCTCATTTTCCTGTAAACGAACTTGGTAGCGCCAGCAGATAAGTATGACCAATTCATTACGATTACATAAGAGAACATTCCATAATATATTCTTTTGCAAGAAACCGATACATTTGTCGACTTTCATTAGTTAACACAACGTAATAGCTTCGGCTAAAATACTGGAATTGGTGGAGTAAGGAATGTCAGTCAGTCAATTCAGATTATAAGAAGTTCGTTTTCACATCGGCCTTACGAAGTCCTTTCCACCCACTCTTTCAAGTATATGAACGCGGAGGACTAGCTAGATTCCGGGCAACTCGTTTCTCGGAGAACATTTATATTAGATTATTCTGATAAGACTCGACTCTCTTTGGTCAGTTTAGTAAACTGTGACGACATGCAACGATTATATCCCTCTCCTAACCCATAAAAGAGCTATATCATCTTATTTTCGAGATCATTGTCATTGCCAGTGCATTTCGAGCATGGGTAGTAATCTGAAACTAATCAGTCTGAATTTACATTGATCACACGTCTGAGAGGTTTTAAACTGCAAACTATCAGCGAGGAATAAATTCGCATCGCCTTTTTATCAAAGTAACTACACATTATGTAGTTCATAACATTATGCTCGTACGTAAGAGCGGCTGACGTCTAAAACTAGCAAAAATAGAAGATCCGATGAACTTATCTAATCCCAACAAACTCAGTCTACTTCCAACACACATTTGATTTCATCATTATTTTGCATCAATAATTTAGGGAAACCTTTCGTTTCTGCTGTGCTAATGTATGTGCGTGTACGTGCATTAACTGGCATAAAGTAACTAACATATGTTTTCCTAACTTTTCCGACATTAAGTGGATCGTTTACCGGACAAATGTTGACGTTTTATTTCAAATGTACAACCGTTTTTTTATATGAATGACTCATATTCCATGACATTTTGAATCATCTAACACTAATTAATCCTTCCACTCCACATTCCTTCCCCCACCTGCCCATTCAATTGAATTAACGTTTTGTAATATAATTACATCAAAGTCGCGTGTTATGTATCTTACGCATTTTCCATTTTTTACCCTGTCTTCCTGTTCGGCTCACTCGATCCATCCATAAAACGTTACATGGCTTGAACTTGAGGTTTCTTCTTCGGAGACATGCGTGCATGCAATAATCTTGAGCAAACTCGCGAATTTTTTTCAGATTCAGACATCCTTTTCTCTGTGTATTATCATATCATAATTCACATGACTTGTCATTCCAAAAAAGAACATGTCATTACTCCAGTCCAGCAAATGACACGAGATTACGTGAAGTGAGATTCGTATATAGAAATGAGGTGAGCATTTGCACAAACGTTTCTTAAGTTGTCTGAACCGTTTGACATTCCACTGTGAATGCGAACAGGAACAGACAGGTTCAAAAACAGACATGTTCCAACAGGAGTGAGCTAAGATTAGTATGAATGGTCTAATTAATTGACATGCATTCCTAACGACATGACATAAGTGGTATGACTTGCCAGACACATATGTGTGATTTTTGTGGTAACATGATTATCATTTTTTATTACAACTCCACAGTTGAAAACGTTTATGGTTCTATCCAGTGTGTGGGATACATGATTCATGTAAATCAAACAAATCGGACAAGTGGGTAGGTTAGGAAATCCCTTGAAGAGTTCCTCCGGAAAATAATTGCGATAATATACATTATGACGGTGTCGGGCAACTGATCTAGTCAACAGATTAATTGGACGTCGGGTTATATGTTGTTTTAGATGGTGGAGTGGGTTCGAATTCCCTGCTCCATGTTATAACCGATGAGTATATAAAGCCTCCAACTATTTATTCCAACTCATTGTACAAACAGCAAAGCAACTAGCAACAACTAAACAGTAACCCAAACTTATCCGAAGGATTTTAACACTTAACGCTACTAAACCAACAAGGAAAAAGTAATTCAAGTCAAGTTGAGCTTGACAGTTGTGTTTCATTAGACATTTACGAATATAGATTAAGAATTGACACACTTCTTTTCGTCTGTGACATTCAGCACAAACTATAACCCACTTGGCCTTTTTCTACAACTTCATAAAATATCCTGAAGTGACAGTCCACAGTGCAAATTGCTCCTTCTGGAGGGAAAAAAAATAGCAAAAGTGTTAGGTTAAATAAAAAACAAAAAAGAAACATTTGACTTGAGTGAAGTTTTATTTGACCCCAATGACAGATTCAGTCAGTGTAACCGTCTTCAGGCTCAAAATGAGGAATCTTGTGCTATTTATTTGGATAGTTCTCATAATTGCTGTCCAAATTGTTTCGACCAAGCCAACCAACATGTGAGTCATACTAATTATATATATAATATCTACATTATGCACTCTTACAATTACAACTTCAATTAAAGTAATTTATCCCGTCTGAACGGCGAGTGTCACTCAATTTGATTAATTAGCTGCAAATAATTAATTATAAAATATTTTAAGCAAGCTGTATGCTGGGTTCATTGAGAATATTCCACTTGAACGTGCAAATCCAACTACCGCATTCAACCCACACGTTTGTGGCTTTCCTCGCCATTCCGTTCCATTCCAATCATAATAAAGTTATTAGGGAGACATCGAACGTTTGAGAATTTACGGAGCTGACTATTTTTAGTAAAGGGAATGATTAAACATTTCTTCCTTCCTTGTTTTAACTGAGTTTGAAATTAAAATACTTAACGTTGCCAGTATGGAATGCCCTTCCGCATTCATATTTCATGGTCCAGAAGTTTAAACTTTGACCTAATGGATGTCAAATTTTTTTAGTAATCGACAAAAGAGGCAATCAGACCAGCGAATAGCTGAATTAGAGACTTTGTTGGCCCTTGAGAAATATGGACAACACCAACCTCGACTGAGGGATTGGGGACGAGGAGCAGCACCCCCTGGATACGGTCTCATTGACTTTGACAAACTGTAAGTCTCCTTCTAGATGACTTAATTTTTCTTAAAAACTTCCAACAACTGATGAAGTTTAGCTTTCTTGGGAATTAACTTCTCTTCGAGACGACGAGCGCACTTTATTTCATAATTAGAAGTTAGAACCATTCAGGATTAACGGACATCCATAATTGGTCAACCAGATTTGCATTTAGACATACAGATTTGATCAAAGTTTTCACTCGTACTTATTTTTAAACGAAACTAATTTTGTTCAGTTGCTAGTACGACGACGAGAATCTCATATGCTACGCACCAATCGCTCAGGGATTAGTTACACTTGAGAGTTTTCCAATCTTGTGTACGATTTCAAGGTGGTCGGATATGAGGGGGTGCAGTAGTCAAAGTTTGCTATGATGGCAAACTTTTCTTCTTTGCCAATGATTGACTTTGTTTTTTAATTCCTGGATTATAGTGGAAGGAGGAAGAAATCTACACGGTCTTCACCAGGGGAAGAACCAGACATGCCGCGCAGCGCTTGGTTGTCCCGTACATCGCGATTGGAAAATTCTATAGCCTAAGTTTTCTTCGAATGCTGATCACACGTTTAGATGTTTTCTCATGTGCCATCTGCTTTCTCTTCGACTGGCCTAGCTTAGAACAGGTGAGTTTTGGCCAAATAACATATCGAAAATCCAACCAAATTCAATAGGTCTCCTTTAACTCGAAAGGTCCGTCCTTTTATGTCCTGTCAAAAATTTACGTGAAAACTTAATTTTATTCTAAAGTGGTGGTTTAAATTTAGATTAGAAAATCCTGGATTTTACCAGTAGTTCAACCTAGTTTGCGTAAGATTTCGGGAGGCGTTGACTTTTCCCGCTATCTCCTTGTTCGAATGAGAAATTTATAGACATGTTCGACTTCGACGGATGACGTTCATCATTCCGCTTCAAGTGTTCTTGATTCGTTCTGTTAGACATTCCCTTCAACTTCCTTTTATATTATTCTGACTTTTGATTTGGATACCCCGCAACCAAGTAATCTTTTATAAATTGGAAAACGATGATAGGTCTTGACGTAGTAGCTGAGTATTAGAAACCCAGAGTTTCAGTCCCAGGCCAAGTTACAGATTTAAAATTACTACTGCCATATGGGGATGTACGAGTACGCACTACATGAGTTGATGGGGAAAAGAAATCGGGCAAACTTTCTCCATGTTTGTACTTTTATTTCAAAGTAGATGAATGAAGTGTTCTTTATAAATCTCAACCGCTCGTGTACTCTAACAAAAATAATTTAACGTGAATGTATCCGTTCAAGAAAAAGTAAACGTATTGTTGCTACACAAACTCTCTTATTCACTGTATTTCTTGAATTGAATATCTTGCATGAAGAAAAGAAAGTAGAAGTCAAGTTCAAATTACTTTATTGGAGAGCAAGGAGACTCCAGAAAAGTCGATATTATTTTTACTAGCCCAAGCGCTCAATTAAAATGTTCATGAAGTCGAGTTAATGAATTGATTACCCCTTAGTGAGTAAGTAAACGTGTGAATAGACGAATTTATTTATTTTTCTTTGGATTCCCAACAGATTTTCTTCTGGTTCCTATCCTAGTGATGCTTTTCTGGTATGACCGGGCACCACTGAAAGGTTGGTGTTTCACTGCTTCCGAAACAACAAACTTTCACTTTCTCCTGACTCATCTCCGTGGATTTTATGAGTGCTTTGCTTTCTACCCGTAAATATTACATCACGCACTCATTCACTCCTTGTCTCTCTCTCTCTCTCTCTCAGAACAAATGAGAAATCAAGTCGTAGAAAAATCAAATAGACGGAATGAAGTGAATCGTCTCAATTGTATATTTATATGAGTTCGCTGACACAAATTCGCGTCACGGAGAACATCGCCGGACGATCCTTCTAGAAGAAAAATAAATTGCACAAAACGCCAAAATCATCCTAAGATAACGATACCGACTAATTATCATCTGCTTTTCTTTCAAAACAATACTCTCATGTTGCAATGGTGCCATGAGGCAACCCAAGACGTCTTGTTCCTGTCTATCTGTAATTTATCGCGAAAATGATAGTCCAGATCAAATTCAAATACCTCAGCTTAAATGTCATAACCGGAGTATTCACTCAAAAGAAAATATACCTGTCCATTGTTCAATGTTTACTCGCTTGCAAGCATGCATGTGTAGGATTTAGGTTAATTAGGTTCAAGGGAGTTAGCAAATTGGCTACGGCTATTTGTTTATAAGTGTTTCTGGACTCGTAGTTTGTAACAATTAAGGCCAAAGAATTCAAGTAAAATATAGTACACAGACAGACAGACAAATGTCCAAGTATTATTTAAATGTTTCGATATTATTATATTGTACTAAAAGTATGCAATTCAGTGTGTAGTTGTAATTTGTAATAGTAGTGTTAGTCTTACCTCCTGGTGTCTCACTGTTCAACATATTTTTATTAGACATTTATTATTTTTTTAAACTTACTTTTTATTTATTTGTTTCTTCGTTCTATTCATAATTGCCACATTATTATTATGTAGTCGTAAAAGTATTGTGATTTATTTATAATCTATTTCTACATTATATATTATATATTATGTGTTATTTGGAGTTTTTTGAAAATTACAGATAAAAAACGTATCTCAAAGCACGAATCTTTCGTCAACATTTTATTTCCAAGTGGATCAAACAGATCCTTAGCTTCAAATGATATTGATATATTTGAATAATTGATATCTTCCGATAATTCTGGGACATTCTGAATTCGAATCCGTGTTGGATTCTCGAGGATCTGCTCAAGCGATTATAGATGATGAAACATCCGGAAACTTTGAGTCAGCTATAAATGTTACTGGTTCTAACGTTTCATGAAAATCTAACACTTGGCGTCTCGTCGAACCTGCTCTCAACTAATTGATTGATTAGATACTTTACTCAGCTGACAAATCGCCAATTTCCAATATGAAAAGTTGACATATGACATAATAAAGATTATCGATTGCTACACACCGATTTTTTCAAGTATGCTATCATACGTACTACTACGCCTTTCAGATGACGTCATAACCGTTGTCATTTCGTACCGCGCTTGTTAAAATCTGAAAGTAACTTCGCATTCAAGAATTTTAGCGAAGAATGACCGACGGTAATGGAGACCTCACGTACAAATTTTTGGTTAATTGTATTAATTAATTGTTGACCTGGCTAGACATCTGAATAAAACTGAACTTGAAACTTGAAACAAAATAGTTTGGCCAGTCAGTTGAATAAAAGTTCTAATATCAGTTAAAACATCTTTAACCTTGCGAAGAGTTTGCATGCGTAAAATAAATACTCTCTATCATCAGTTGAATCCGCTGCAACAAGTTGTCCGCCCGTTTTTCGTGATGAAAAGATTTCGGCGTACGGAAGGTACCACTAATCCAAGAAAGAAATACTAGTGGCGAAAAACAATTTTATAGCGGCCACAATAATTTGCGGAGAGGTACCTTGGACTTTCTATGAAATCTTCTTGGACTGTCTTTATCATCTAAATTCTTGCCTTTTAATTTCAATTCTTTTTTCTTTTCTGTTGTCCGATTTTTTTATTTCCTTAGGAGGATTTGGATTGGAAGGTTATCATGGTCCGAAACCCCCCTGTATCAGGTCACCCATAGACCCCCCGAGAATTTTAAGTTGGGGGTGAAATTGACCCGCGGGGTCAATAGATCCTCAATACATGATTTGAATATTGTGGGGGGCATTTGACCCCCCCCCCCCCCCCGCTAAGAACTTATTTGACAAACAAACAAATGTCTGCTCCAGGGATCGAATCATCACTACAACAAAGCAACAATGCCCGCACCACTACTGTACTACGAAACTACGACGAACTTATAGATGGTATTCGAGTTATTATCCAAAACGTACGACCTGAACATTTTAGCTGTACTGTCAATGTGTCAAAGCGGAAATGCTTTCCAAAATACTACGAGGGTCCGGCCTTTTATAGCAATGGACAGTTAATGATACGGATTTGACAACATCGTATATTTTAGGATGATCGAAATGATTTGCTTGGACTGAAAGTACTACCTTAAGGAGTATCTTTTCACAACCCTTTCAGGAACACTCATAAATTGTGTTTATTTATTAAAGACTGGCGCCTGGATTACGCCCTCTGCCGAAAGCTATTAATGGTCTTGCGGCTGGTAGTCAGAGCAATCCTTTGTTCACAATAAATTGAACACACGCCGTGCTTTTAAATGGAATATCTCAGTGGGCGAGGCAGTTACTTTTCTTATTGCGATTCTGACTCGCATCCAGGCTATGAACTGCCAGATACCCGATCATCTGAGAATGCAAATATTTCATTAAACTGACACATCAAAGACTATATGCGTATAGATTGAACTAGTTCAAGTATTCTTCAAATGGGTTGGATTCGAATTACAATTTGTGTGTCTCTTGTGTGCGTCAAAGTTCCGTGTCAGAGTGTCAGATTTACGATTAGATAACAGTTTTGAAATATTATTCCTCAAATTGTCAAATGCTTCCGAGTCAAATACTTTTGTAGTTCGGACATTCTAGCCACTCTCATCAATGAATAGAATGGAAACTCTGTCCCGTATTGTTACATTTCGATATACAAATCGAAAGGTTTAACAATTTCGAAAAATTCCTGACATAAGTATGTACTGGCAATGGCTAAAAAGTTGTTCGTTCTTGCGCTAATTAATGATTTGAATAATCATATTCGTTGTTGAAGTCAAAACTTTGACATTTTGAGGTCACGTCGTTACCAAGTATTCTAAGGGAGGATTATTCCTGTTCTGTAACTATGTAAATCGAAACAAAATTTTCAAATTTGTCAGATTAAGAGTACGGGTTACGAATATGAAGTTACGAAGAACTAAATTACTCCGGCTTTCCGAAAATATCCCAACATACAAAGAAATGCAAGTGAAAATAAAAACAGTTGATTGACTAGAAATGCAATAAACTCCATAGTCTATTTGAGTACTTGGCTTTGGAATTGCCCAGGAAAGTTCATTTTCGGTGTGAAATCCACTTGGCTTAAAACTTTCAGGATTAGTACAATTTTATGTGTCCTAGCCTCACATAACAAATGCTTCGTCTTTAGATAAAATCGTTATACTTAGACGATTCCTCATTGCATTGCGATCGACACATTTGCGTTATTTGTAAATATCTCGTTGGGACTGAAATGTTTCAAAAACCATTATAAGGGGCACCGTACAGGCCTTATGGAAAATGGTACGTCAGGTCGATTGAATTTGAATTTTTGATACTATCTGAATTTTGAAATCCTGAATCAAGTTTGTTCAATTCAGCCCAACTAGGAACTGGGCCTACCATTTCCTTAGGATTTGTTCTGATTGTGTCCAAAAGCTGACAAATCTACTTGTGCTATTAACACTTTTGGTGTAAATCTCTCTTCAAGTAAATCTGGTTTAACGCGGAGAAGATCTAAATTTTTCGGGCAGAACCCGGTATGAAGAAATTCTTCGGTTCAGACCACGAAAACGTAATAGTTTAGAAGTGCATTAGTCCCAGCGTTTGATATAACTATTCCAAAGAACTAGCCGCTATCTAGCGTTCTAGCCTAACTTTGAATCTGCTCATTTTGTGTTGCGGCAATGACTGGACCTGTGACCAAACAAAAAATGTTTGACACTAGCCAGTATCCTTCTGTATGCTATTGCAGTTAAGTTTTTGACAGACCAACAGCAAATAAATGGGCATCGCACGCCTTTGCATAATCGTGCGCACGCATTCCACAAACGAGAAACAAATGGTAGGCGTATAGATATTTGAAATTGATTATATTTATTTTTGACGTTCCTTATATCTTCTGACGATTGATTCTATTGAAAATCAGTTACTTAACATTCAAATAAGTAAAATTTTTAAAACATATATAATTGCACATGAATATTATACTTGTTGTAACGAAATGACAGCAAGTGAAGTTGTAATTTGTGGTACACAGTTCGGTACACAGTACACAGTATTATAAGTTGGACTCGCATTTAGCACCATGCTTGAATACATTTGTGCGTACAAAAGTTTCTCAAGTATAAATTATGCTTAACCACAATCGTGAATAATGTGTATCAACTGAATTACATCATATAACAATAAAAAACAAACAAAGAACATCAAATTGATCGACCGCAAACCTTTCAGACTCTAAAGTTATATTAGTTACAGAAGAGTTCTTTTTGAAAAAAATCCTAAATTGAAAAACATCTATATTAAAAAATCAAATGGCTTCCCCGATTGGCAACATTCTCGACATCCTTAAAACCATTCCAAACATAAATGACCAAAGCTGACGAGCTGTTTCAGACCGAAACATTATGGCACGCCAAAACAGCAGAATCAAGAAGAATTGCGTAATCTTGTGAACCCAATACATTCTGTAATAAAAATATTATCATTTAGAAAACCAGTTTATGAATAATTTGGTTGCAGTTTTTATGTATTATCATTTAAATACTTTCGCATGTGTTTTCGAGCTGCAGGTAACGTGCTGAGATCCTCCTTTAGGACATATTTACGCATTCCCAAACAATACTTTCCAATATAATTTGGCCAATTCACTTCTTTGACGTTGAAATTGAAGAGTTTTTGGTCTTCAACCGACAATTTATCATACAACTCCATCATGTTGTCAGTAGTAAAATGCCACTGATGAGTCGTGAAAAACTGGAGTGATGTTGTCGCTTTTGTGAGCTTCTGATAAACTCTGAGCATTCTGTGAACATTAAATTACGTTCGTAAATGAATATTATATAAAAATTAATTACGTTCGTAAATGAATATTATATAAAAACTAATTACGTTCGTAAATGAATATTATATAAAAATTAATTACGTTCGTAAATGAATATTATATAAAAATTAGAAATTAAATTAATTCATAAAATCCTTAAATGAAAACATAAATATCAAAGAGCAAGAAAAGGAGTTCAATTGGTCCTTTGTCTTTGGCTTTGACTTGGATACAAGAATTTATGTTACACTCAGGATACAATTTATAGTTTACACTACAGTATGCCGTATGCATCTGCATACAACTGGAATCTTTTGCCAAAATAAATTACTATGATAGGATTTGGTTTGGTGTCAACAAAAATGTCCTCTCTACAAAAATAGCACATTTGGAGTCTTACAATTAGCTAATATAACTTACACAGGCTTTTTCCCAGATAATCTAGCAGCCACGTCCATCAAATAAGCGGGAACATAGTGAACGAAGAAGTCATTTATGTTATTCCAGACACGGTTGGACTTGAACGAACCTCCAGGGTACCATAATACGTCATTCAAGGGATTATTGATCAAGTGCGCGTAACCCCAACGTTCCAAGTCCCCCCAGAGAAGAGGATTCTGTGCTCCTGAACAACAGTTGTAGACGACAATGCTGTTTGGTCTGAAAATATATTACATTCTTTATAATTCATGGTCCGATGAATTCGTTTCCATACAAAAAAGGTGAAATATTTGTCGAAATCATTCTTAAATCTTCCTTATTTAAACGAATAAAAATGTGATCGTGTCGTAGTGGATTCAATTCTTACCGTGCTGTGGCGGTGTACCAAGCTGCTGAAATGATCAGATTAACTGGAAAATCCAGTGGGATTAGATCAGCCACTTTGTTCCGATGACACAAAAGTGTACGAAGAACGCCTTTCCCACATGCTGCTATCAAACCAGTAGGTCCGTTCACATTATCAACCCAACCAGCTACAGGTTCTTTCCACGTGGCAGTGACTAAAATATTTTTCGAATTATTATGGTTCCTTAACTTAACACTTAGGATAGCGAGACAACCGGAAATAGAATAAAATAAAATTATTACCGATTGATGGACGAACAATGCAAATAGGAAGAACCCCGCTTTCCTCACTTAGCAGATGTTCTGCCAAAGCTTTGGTGTATGTGTATGTATTTGGCTTACTTCCAATCAACCTGGAAAAATAATTTCATAATTATGGAACACAAATTTTGATGCTTCAATTTCATTTTATTTTACAGTTAGAGTATAGAAAGAAAGTTTGAATTTCACCAAAAGCTGTGGTTGGAGTCGATAAACACAGAAGTCTATCAAACAAAATAAAATAATATGTCATTTATACTTACTCAGGCGTGATAGTGTTTATAATATCATCATTCATCCATTCTACACTTTGGACCAATTTGTGAGGATCTGCCGGTGGAGGATAAATGATTTCATTTATTTCGTCTCTCTCACAATTTGCATATGCTGTTGAAACATGTACGAGAGCCTAATCAATACATCATTCAATTAGTTTGACTGACATGTAATTAGTAATACCTAAGTAATAATGAAGCCGACATTTATTTAAACCTCACTTACCACGAGTTTTTTCATCCGCTTACAAAGGTCAATCAATCTTTTCGTTCCGTTCAAATTTACATTTATGGACACTTTGAGTTTCTCGTCGAATTTCACAGTTGCAGCGGAGTGAAATACCACGGATATCTCCTCGCAAAGCAGTTTTTGGTCGTCTTCTGCTATCCCCAGCTCTGGTAGAGTAATATCACCAGCAATAGGAATGATCTTCGAGAGAACTTCCGGGGTCTCCGTTCTTAACGTGTCATACAACTACAAAAAGAAAACATTGTCAATCTTAATTCAATCTAAAGGAAGTTTGAGATGGATATAAAAGTCCGAATATATTTGCGTACGAAGTACACGAAATATCATTCCAATACGGTTTGGAATTCCATTCTGTTTATACAATTCGAAATCTTTCCTGAGATTCCAATGAATATGATCTAAGGTTAAGGTGGGATCTTTGTGCTTCTACTGCAGGAATTCTCCCACCGATTTCAAAATAATCTCTATTTTACAAATTAGTACATGAGGTAAAATTCGTACATGCCTGGGAAAGACACACATGGGCTTCGACATAAGCGACTAACCCTACCTATCAATTTTGCATAACCAGCTCTTCTGTCCCTGAGTGTTATTATCTTAAGAGAATTCAAATTAATAATACTTAAGCATTTACAGATGACGCCGGGTGGATGCAAATTAACCTCAGAATCCTCACACTTCACATATACCAGAGGAACTGGTTATACCAAGAGTGAAATTTAAGAGTTAGAATCTTCGATGATATACCACGATGTGTGATTGTAACGAGTGAGCTTACTATCACTATACTAATAATTAATACAGTGCGCTGTTATTTTGGTAATTCTTCATCAAGACTGTTGTGTTTGTTGATAAGATTAGATCTGCTTGAATGGATAATACGGTACCTATCCACTAACCGTTTTTCCGGTGATTACTATTTATGACTGTCGAACACATGTATAGCTTTAGCCGCGTATTAGGCCTTTTAATAAGAGTTGATGATATTTGGAAATGAAGGTGAGTTTTAAATGAATAAAACATAAAACGCAAATTATAAAAAGCAAGTTTGAGAACTCAGCATTTAATATCTGAAGAAAAAGTAGCGGCGACCCTCCAGAACCTGAACTTCTGATTGTGATGGCAGTAGCTGTACAAATCTGGCTAAGGCACAGAGCAATGCAGACAGGAGTGTGTGTAAACGGTGTGAAATATCACCATTATATCGTCCAATTGGGTGACTCTTGTTCTACATTTCGAAGTTGCTGATTTCAAACTCTCAAGATAGGAAATGAACTTGCAGACAACGCTTTCCTGGCATTTTGTATTAAGTTTCCAAGTCAGAAGAATTGCTTCAAACTGATTCCATTTTCCCAACAACAAGAAAGAATGCCAGCTTGACATCATTAAAAAAAATTCGACGCGAATAGTTTCAATGTATCGAAATTTCTGTTAAAGTGCTGCTAACTCCCACCAGAAAGAAATGGTATGATCTTATTTTGTGCATTGAATGATTGAATATTTGAGCCTTATTTTCTTATTCAATAATCCGGTAACCTAAAATCTTAAGCTTTTTCGACTATTATTTAAAAAAAACGAACAAGCTAGCTGGCAATACACGTGCCCGAAAAACAAAAAAATAAGTTTGTCGCTAATTCCGTTAATTCTATAGTTTAATGAATGAATATTAGTGGATGGTATTCACTATCAGAGTGGCATTGGACAAGTATTTTGGCGTTAGGTACCCTTGTAATTCCCACCCGACGATTTCGACTTAGATATTTATACACTGCAATTAAATTCTGCTGCCGTTGCATTCCGTACTATGTGACGATACGCTCCAAAATTATTTTTTCGTCTCGTTGACAGTTTTTGACAGCTTATGGTTCTTACTAAGACACGAGTTTGCTAAAATGTTAGTTACAAAAAATTCAATCTTTAAATAGTCTCAGCCTCGCTCATACTGCCCAAGCAAACAAAATCAAGTCTGTAATTTAAAACTGGTGACACTACACTTATGGATACCCTTTCTCTCCCGAGTCCTCAGTAGACTAACGTCAGCGCGGTTCAATGACATCATTACTAAACATTGCTCTTAAGGCCAAAACTTTCAGGTTGCTGCAGGAATCGACATAAACCCGGTATG
>JAQFYE010002893.1:0-16711 GCA_034694305.1 Protaphorura glebata
GAAAATCGCTCGAAGTCGCAAAGTTAGAGCTGTACTAACTGTTTTGTTTCCGGTTTCCTAGTCTAGTCTGATCTTTGTTTTAATGTGCTCTGATAACTTTTACGGTGGTTTATGTGGTCTAGAAGAACGTACAAAAAGACATACACATGTTAGCGAAAGTTTAATTATTTAATAAGGTGGTATTCCAGTCCAGACTACCATGACTGGTGTTCCGTTCTTCCATTTCTACACACAAACCACATCAACTCCAAATAATTCAACGAGCGTGGCTAGCTATTTGGTTTTTTTACTCATCTCTTTTTTCACAAAATAAATAATGTGGGTAGGGAACTTTCAAAAAACTGGTTTCTATTACTTGAAGAACTTCTTGACTAGCGGAATATTAAGTAATCACGAAGGATCCTCTGCAGATAATAACGCACATAAAAAATGAAACTTTTAATAGGGAGGGCTAGGGTGAGTGTGATCTGATTAAAGATTTCCAACTATATGAGTTATTTTTGGGATACAATTCTGCGAATTAAATTCGATATATTCGAATAATAATAATAATATTTGAAATATGAAATGTTGCACGAAGTTACGATTCTGAAGATCTGAATCTGAAAAGTCAATCTTTCACGCCCAAGTTTCTCCCCGAACTACAGATAGTATCTGGGTACACCTTTAAACTATAATGACCTGAGTCGTTTTTTATTTGGCTAATCTAGAAATGATTATAACTCACAAAGTACAAAGTGCATTTTACGATGCTAGAAATCAAGGCATTTGTGCGAATTCAGGAATATGTATCTCCCGAAAATTCTTTGCACATTTGCGCCAAATGTGTGAGCCTTGACCATTTAAATACATAAGCAATTTGACTTTCATTACGAATAAAAATAACTAGTATTTTCATTGTGGTACAGCCCTTTGCCCAAAACCATACTCATAAAATAAGACAAGTCACGCTAAAACTTATCTCCAAATTGGAATAATAACGGTGGTGCCCAGTCGCCGGTGGCCGAACGAAAATCTCCGTCTCGCCAGTAGTGTGTGTGAGTAAAAAATTGAGTGGGTGGGTGGTACCGGTAAGTTTGTGGTGGCAGCTTGCTTGGATAATTTTTTTTGTACAAAAACTAAGTGTATGCAAGTGTCTCTCATTTTTTCATTTCCTTGGATTAAAGTGACAGCGGGATTAATTACAGTCGTCGTGCCCCGAGTTCATTTCAACTCATGTCATGATTTAAAATGAAAAAAAAACTGGATGGACAGAGCAAACTTTTGGAATTTCAAATTGTATGCATTAACTTCTATGAAGAATGCGTGGGGACACGCAGAGTTTTAATTGAGATTTTACATTAATTTTAATAAAGTTGTTGATTTTACTCTTCTGCCACAACTGCACACATTTTGATTGCAATTAAGTCCTAATAATTGTTTGCAAAAAGTACACTGTTCAAGAAATACGTTGACTAATTTTGTTTCTTCCTTTTGTATTTTCAGAATGTGGGAAGTTACAGCACAGATGTATGTGTGGTGTTCCGCTATGTATAGAACCAGAATTAGTTAGAAATGGAGTCCAAGACTGTGAAGATGGTTCCGACGAAGGTAATCCTTCAGTTCTTTAACTATTTTAACTCTCATTATGAGACTTAGTTCAACAATTTGTCGCACAAATCTGTAAAGCATGTTTGAATCTCCGGAATGTTTGACAAACCAAATCCTATGTATTACCATGTAATATGTCCATAATATTAAAGTGTACTGCAATTGACTAAGTGCCAGTCAGTATCACTCATTGATGAATCAAAGAGTGTTATGACGAATATTATTGATGACAAAAATTAAATAAACCACGCTAAACCATTTAACGGATCTTTCGAAGAAATACCCTGACAGTTTTAGTGTATTCGAATTAGTTAGCAAATCACATTAAGGAGAAGCGATCAGAGTTGTCAACAAACTTTCAGGGTGTCCGGGGAACGGTGAAAATTTGCAAAAAAGGGTGTTTCAAAAGTTTCTACTTCTGAAACAATTACGGGGCCCAGCTGAAGAACCCCAAATATGAAATTTTTCTTTGTTTAGATTTTTGAGGTAAAGAAATGATTGGGGTGAATCACCTCACGCGATTTTTTAATGCCATTTTAATGACATTTTATTTCAATTTTGACTTACTCGATGCCAATAATTATTTAATTCCATTTCGGTCCAGATTAAACTATTGAATTAATTTAATTTGATCTATACCAAAATGAAAATAATTAAAAATTGACTTTCAAGTGAAACAACTACGAAATGTCTGAACCCCCTTTTCACGTTCCCAACACAAGTCATATTTTGAAATACGTACACACAACCAGGCGGAGAGTTTTTGGAAAATTTTGAGATCATCGAAACAGAGTAAATTTTGAAAAATCTGAAATAGCCATATCGTACAAAATTGACTAAGTGATTTTCTGTTGAATCTTGTTTTGGATATTTCACCCATTTACCATGCAGATATTCGATTCTACCGAGTCCTCGTATCTCGATACGTGTAATTTTACTTTTCCAAAAAAAATCAAAAAGCCAAGTAAAACTCAGTTTTATGAAAAAGTGCCTCCAAGACTCCCTTGTAAGATGGATTTGGCTTGGTTATTGCTGTATATAATCCTAAATTAAGTCCTGGTTTTTACGATCTCTTATTCTCCTTTTTGTCCGGGCCTCCTTAAGTCTCAGCAGAGAGGAGCGCGTTACGGACGGACGGAAGGACGCACGGACAGGACAATCTTATAAGCCCTTTGCAGGACTGTCGTCCACGGGCTAAAAATTAATTAGCATTTCTTTATTATCCCATCGAAACTAGAAACTATGAGTGGACGTGCTTACCCGATGATTTTAGGACTTGTTCCACCAGATAAAAGCTTAAATCCGATCTCCACTTTAGATATTTCGCAATCACGAATGGCACTCCCAATTTCTCAATTGAGAATTTTATGGACGGTGGAACGAATGGAAATAAGGATTCTTGGAGAAACCTGAAATTGTGGTAATATTTCTTTACAATTTTATATTTATTTTAAAATTTATGTAGTTTGAAAGGTGACACAAATTCATACAATGCGAGATTAATTTTGTTTGGATTTTATTAGTCAGTCGTTCATGGCAAGGCTCACTATGAGGAGTACGCAAAATTAAATGAACTTACTCTTCCACGCCAGGAATGACAGGGCATTCCCCGTTTGCTTTGCTTCCGGTTCCTGCAGAATTGTTTTGAGCAATAGAATCGGAGACCAATAAAACCAACGCGAGATATTTCCAAAGAAAAGGAAAGGGTGGTGACATTTTGCAAGAACTCTCAAAGAATCTGAGTTTCACTTCACGAGATGTAAACTGAAATAGTTGGTTGGCCTCGCCTTGGTATGATGAAATAAATACAACAGATGCGCAAATTTAGTTTAGTCCAATTTCTGCATAGGAGAAAAAACAATAAAACGAGTTATTGCTTTTAAACCATATGGTTTCGCAACTATGGGTGTTGAAAATATGAACACATTTTTATTTTTCCCTACTAAATAATGCGTCGATTGAAATGCCCAAATAAATTCAATTTTATAAGGGATCGATCAAATGTTAACTTTAATACTAGTCAAACATATACATATGTAGGAAAATTTAGGACACTTTTTTTATGTAAGTACATTTGTGTATTTAGAAATTTAATTACGGATCTTGGAATTATTTAGAATTACTCGTAAGCATATTTGGCTAAATAGCCATTCTTCCAATCCGCGCTGTAAGTCACGACTTGATATCTTCCGTCCGGCATAAGTGTTCGATATTTTCCTTGCACAATTTCACCATCACTATCCGCCAAATGACCAAAATCATTTCGAGTTTTTTCATCCTGCACACCCCATCTTATCGCAAATGCGTTCCCGGGTTTATGACTCTCCTAGGAAAGACGGAAACAGAATGATGAGTGAAAGAGAAAAGTGGGGTCACCAGGAATCGAACCGGACACCTGGAAAATTAATTCAGGATATCATATGTACTTACATCCGTGCATTTGCCATTGGCGCAGTCCCATGTCCCACAACAATCATCTGGTTTACTGCAAGTGTCTCCCAATTTTTCTTTGCACTAAATTATAAATATAATTATAAATTTTGTGGTCAAATGTACAGGGTGGCAAACAATTACCGGTGGTGGTGGTGGAGAACATTGACCGTCGGAACAGACTGCTTCTTTGTCACAGCAATCGCGGGCAGAACTGCATTGTCCACCAATGGATTTACACTGTTGACAAAAATTTTGTATCAGAAATAAATAAACAAACAAACAAACAAGTAAAAAAAAATTGGGCTCACGGGTGGGGGTGGTGGTGTACAGCGCCCATTTGTACAGAGGCCATCCTTGGCACAACAGTCACGTGGTGAAGAGCATTGTCCTCCGAATGCCTGGCACTATATACAAAAATAAATAATAAATAATAATAAAAATAATTAAATAAATGAAGCCAAATGGATACGAATTAATGAGCCAGGTGCGCCATCTTACGGGTGGTGGTGGTGGTGAACATTTCCCGGTTGAGCAGATCGCACCCTTGTCACAGCAGTCTTTGGCGGAAGCGCATTGTCCCCCGAAAGATTTACACTTTGTACAAAAAAAAATTCAGATTAATTTTTGGAACATTATTCGCAAAATCGATAGAAATTAATATGAAAAATGAGAGGAGCTTACAGGCGGAGGTGGAGGGGAACATTGACCTTTTGAACAGAGTGCGCCTTTGTCACAACAGTCACTGGGGGAAGCGCATTTTCCACCAAAGGGAATACACTGTGATATAATAATAATATTACAACAATTACGTCCGCTGCCACTTCTTTAATTGAAAAATGAAAAAAAAATGACTTACGCGCACATTCGACGAGCATTTACGATTCTGACACTTCCCACCACCACAACACTCATCATCAAAGTCACAATAGGCTCCGTGGCGTTGACACTGCAAAAATAATAACTAAACATTAACTTTGCTAATTACCAGCAGAGAATTAGTAAAAATTTAAATTACTTTTTGCCTCGCAAAATTACTGTTTTGCTCGGCAAAATTAATTTTTTGCACGCCAAAATTATTTAATTGTACGCCAAAAAAATTTATTCACGCCATAATTACTTTAAATTAATTATTGCTTAGAAAAACGACAAAATTACTTTAAATCACGCCAAAATTAGTTATTCGCACGCCAAGAAAGCATTGTATCACATACCTTCTCATTCGATTCCTGTGCAGACTTCGTTTCAATTTTTCCAGAGGCTTTTTCTTCATACGTATATCCTTCTGGTTTTTTGAATCTCTGGACTCGTATCGTCGTTGTTATGGTGACCAGTGTAGTGTCATCCTGTGTCACGTTCTGCACTCGAACCGTCGTCGCATGATCCTCGCCATCCTGAAATCACCGTTTCCGATATAAGGATGCCGCATCAAGAGCGTGGAAAAGTACCCCCTTCACAAGTTGCTCAAATTACGAGGTCACTGACCGGTCACCTTATAACCGGCCAAATTACCCAAATAAAAGTTGTTCCACTCAGTGAGACGAGCAACGTTTCCCTTTCTCAAATGTCTCTGCGGTCAACCCCCAAAGTCACAGGTCAAGGTCAACATCTGCTTCCTATTCAAAACATGATGTTCACCTTGACCTGTGACCTCGGGGGTTGACCGCAGAGAAAGGTAATATAGGAAAAAGCTGTTCGTCTAACTGTGTGGAACAACTTTTAGTTGGATCATTTTCACGGTTATAAGGTGACCGGTCAATGACCTCTGGAGGTCACCGAAAGTGACCTTTCGGGTTCGGTCCTTGACAAATGTTGTTCATGAGTTCAAGGGCTTCAATATATCAAAGTTTGAGCAAGTTCTGACTGGGCGTACTTTTCCATGCTCTTTGTGCGGTATCCTTTCGATGTTAATTATCAACAGAAAAAATTCTAAAATTTGTCCAGTACTCACGAATTTTTGATATTCGTCAATAATATTCATATTCTTTGTAAGAATTGAAAAGATTTGAACGACCTTTGGAAAAATAAATAAGTAAATAAGAAAAGCATGCCTGAAAAGTGAGGACAGTTTGAGTGACTGTTGATTTGCTGTCACTCTTCAGGGTCTTATTTCCATTGACGGTCGATCCCGTGATGGTGACGACCCCTGGGTACTTCTTCGTCCCTTGTTTCGCTGTGAATGAGAACTGGGGTGGTTCATTCGGCTTTGGACTTTCATTCAGAATTGTGTAATGAGCCTCAATGTCTTCCGTGACCTTGACCGCCGTTGACCTGCCCTTCTGCGCGTAAGCACTTGTTGACATTCCCAGCACAATTACAAGGATTACCGATAAATCCTGGGGGGGAATTCAAATTTAATCTTTTAAACAATAATTAAAACCATAAATTCCTGGGAGCAATTAGACGCCTGGCTTCTTATTTTTTTATGATGCAACTTGCGCGCCATTCTTTGTCTTAAATATACATGAAATTCACGGCACGGACAAGGGAAGTAGTTCAGGTGCGACAGACCAAATTCTCCTCTAAAAATTTAATGTAAAATATGTTGTTTTTTTTAAATTTCAACGATTTTCTGATCTTTTTTTTTTTAATTTCAACGTTTTTTTGGAATTTTTGGTTTTAAATTTCAACGATTTCCCGAATTATTAATTTTTCAACGATTTTTTTTACATTTCAACGATTTTTTATTTATTTTACATTTCAACGATTTCCTGAATTATTATTTTTTAAATTTCAACGATTTTCTGATTTTTTTTAAATTTCAACGATTTGCTTTTTTTTTTATAAATTCTAGAAAATTTCGGCTACATAGGTATTCAACTTTTCCATTTCCAGTAGGAACTTTTGCATGGAAATCAGCACGTTACACCAGGGGACCTTCCCTTGTGAGGTCCAATCGTCAGTTCCAACAAACAATAGTTCCAATTCTCCAATTTAACTCTATAGTTCCAGGAACTGAAACTGGAACTAAATGACGGAAGTCAGTTCCAATTAAAACACTAATCCCGGGTTCAATTCCTGGTCGACCCACTTCTTATTTCACTGACACATATTGGTCACTTGTAGTTAAAACACTTCCAATCCCACAATATAATGGAAGATAATTAATTAATTTATTGATTAATTAATTAAAAAATCAAATGTTTTTTTATTTATAATTGTCGAATCATTAATCAATATTTTGGTATTATTTTTAGTACCTGAAGATTCCCCATTATTCTAAGTAAAAAGGACAAAGGAAAAAAGAATACGAGTCGTTTAGATGAATGATTTTATCCAATGCTGGATTTTGTGGACAATCAATTCCTTTTATAACATTTGGGAGCGGTGGAGTTACATAAATTTGGGAGAGAAAAATGCAAATGAAATAATGTCCATCCATTTTTTGAGTCTATTAAATGTCCCATCCACCATCATTTTATTGTAAGGACAAACGTGTCATAAATAAGAAGTTGGAGTCCACGTAGTCCAAGTAGTTTCACTTTGATCACAAATATACCGGAAAATCATACAAAAGTTGGTCCATTAAAATCCCTAAAAGAGTGAACCTTGAACTAATTTAACACTCCAGGAACAGGTTTCATTCCAAATCCCTTTTATTCCAAGAATAAGGAATGGATTGGCAGATTTGTCAATTTTTGACCAAAGTGTGTAAACGAGACACAAATTATAGGGTGACCTTGTCCAACACAGCAAGAGAGGGCTTGACCCAACCTGTATTTTAATTTTAACCACGCCAGGCCAGACAAGGAACACGATCGTCTGGCTACACCAGACATTCCATTATTTAACGTACTCACTCTACAGTGTGAGTCATAATTAATATTTTACCCAAGATTACGCATTTTTCTCCGACTTAGACACCCATTTCATGCCTATTTGGTCAAAATATTTGATTTGAGGTCATAGGTCACAAAAAAACAATGTAAAATATATTTCGACACATCATCATGTCAATTCTTGAGAAATAAAAAAATAAAAGCGGAAAAGTTATGGACGACCCTGTAGATTGTAGTTTAAGATTCGATTAAAATGGAAAGGATCCAATTTCTCTTCAGGTCTTTGTTTTTTTTTGTCTTCATTCATTTACATTTGCTTCTTATGTAAGATTTACTGATATTGAGAGTTGTGCAGACATTCCGCCACTGCTCATGTTACGCAAATTTTTAACTTTATTAATGATTCCGTCCACGATTCGTCAACTTATTTTATTTCTATGAATTAATTCACACTATCGTCCTAGTCTGCTCCTGAATCTTAAGTAGTACATTATATGAAAATGCCGAATTCGGCGACCCATATGAAATATTCGAATTTCAAAATAAATTATTTTTTTTGAATTTTTTTTTCAAAATTTTTCATGAGTATCATTTAGGAAATTGTATGTGTTTTCAAAGATTTTTTTTCCTTGCCCTTTGTTGTAGCATTTCTTATCATTTCCCATTAGGTGTGGGAAATGTGTCCTTTGCCACAACTTACGACTACAATTATGAAGGTTTAGGTTATTTATCATCCTGCGTCTCCTTCACATTGTCACATTAACTTACCAATACAACGAAGGCTCAACAAATCTCAGCAACTCATGCGTGCTAAGTTAGTGTAATGTTAAGATTAACTAAAAAAGAAACATCGTATGATACTATTTCTGGCTCGTGTCTGGAATGTAAGACAAACATTGAGGATACGGATTGCAGTTCTCTTCTGAGTAGGCATGGAGGAACGGCACGATAATTAAAACTCCCCAAAAATGCAAAAGTATAAAATCTGAGGACAAGTGGTTTTCATTTGTACAATTTTTACAATACAATTTCTTTATTTGTAAAGCTTTAATGACATTCATTTGAATTGCAAATGGATGAGATGAGTTTGTGATCAAATGTCATAAAGATAGTGTGGATTACTTAACAACTTACAAGGGAATGTGACGGGATGTCACCTCTCAATACACATTTTAATATGACTTGGTGCGCTGGACTGACTTGCACCAATTTCACCCGATTTCCTATTTTTATGTATACTTTTACTCATAATGCTCAGGGGTGGATCCTATTGGCACTCTGGCTTAGGGGCGTTAGGGTGGGACAATAAAATATGGTTGACAGGTTCAATTCTTGGATGGTGCACAACTTTTTGTAACTTAACTTCACATGTCCTCTTGAATTCAGGTTAGTTTATGCAATTCTAGGTCTACCTTGTAGTTATGTACAATTGTTTGCTTATTTTTAATTAGAAGAAATCGTAGGTTTCCTTGTGAACTTACGAGCAGACAAAGAACCCCTACTGCACCTGTGATTTCATCTTCCACGCACTCAACTCGCTAAACATGGCATGACAATAAAAAGATAATGCGACAAATGTAAGTGATAAGAAAACAAGTTTATTGTTTAAGAGAAGATGAGGAAAATGAAACTTAGACTTACACGTGTTAAATAATCTGAATATATTTTCTTCCAATAATAAAATCATTTGGGTAAAATCACATGTCGATGCTTTTTATTGGGGGCACGGCTCAATGTAGTCAGTATTTCGTTTTATACATCAGGTTGTCTTCGGTTCAATTCCAAAAGTATATTCATTTCTTAATTAAACTTTTTATTCACCGCTTTAGGGAATTGTACTGATATTGAAAACCTATGCGTATTCAAGGTTAAAACTCAGAATATAAGGCATGATTGACGCGGGAGGTACACAGGGTGTTCGTCTTCGATTTTGTACAAACTCTTTTTGCTGAATGATCTTTGCTCCAAACAAACCATCACAAATGTCATTAGCTCGTGTAACGTTCAAAATTGAATTTTTAAAAAAATATTTGAAAAAAGTCCAGAGTCATTGTTCTCAAGATTTCACGAGCATTGGACCATTGAACTTTCTTTGAAAACTTAGGATATAAGATTAAAAATATATTTCTTAAAAAATCGAAGGAAAAAAAATCTAAAACATGCGGAATAATAAATTAGAAGATGAAAAACCTCATAATTTTGCATATTCAAATGTATTTTCTCCCAAAAAATAATATCAATTTAATATTATAACACGTAGTATTGATTTCTGGCCGGCCGGGAATGCGTTCAAATATGTAAAAGTTATGAGCTTTATCCATCTTCTAAATTTTTTATTTAAACATATTTCGACGTTTTTCTGAAAATAATTTTTTTTACATTTTTTTTTTAAAATTGGGTCTTGAGATCAGTTTTGGAGAAAAGCTTCATGGGAAATCCCATGCCAAAATCTTGAGACCAAAGACTCTTTGCACTTTTAAAATTCGAATTTTGAGTATTGGATGCGGACACTTGACTACAGTACAAAATCAATTAAATTATTTAGGTACTTTGTTTTTTGTTTGTTCATAAATTTCAGTTCCCACTGTCGTCAACATTCGGACCATGATATTCTTTATTGTTTGGTAAGGAAATGTGGTGATAATGGAGAAAATTGGATTAAATTGACAAACTGTGAGTCCTGCCTTTGCTTGCTTTGCCAAATGATAGATGGGGCACTGTGAGACACTATAAGCAAACAAGGGCATTGTACAGGGTGTTCCAAAAGAATATACCGGGTTTCAAAAATTCACTGCTACAAAAATATTGACTAAGAATTCAAAAAAAAAATTTTATGGAAATTTCGAAAGAACTTGTTTTCGCTATAACGGCCTTTGCCCTCCTACCGCTTAATAACATTATTAGCATCGGCCGTTTCGATTTGCTTCAAACCGAATTCTACGCATCTGCTCGTCGATATTTCTTTTCATGTTCCAAAACTTATTTACAAAATTCCAAAAATAGTTTTGGAAATTTTAAAAATAATTTTGGAGATCTCAAAAATCATTTAAAATTTTTAAAAATAATTTAAAAATTTCAAAAATAAATTTCAACTTTTCAAAAGGAAATTTCAATCTTTCAAAAATAACTTTCAAAATTTCAAAAAATGTTTTTGAAATTTCAAAAATTATTTTTGAACCTGTGGAGATGTCGAAAAGACTTGGAAAGAAATATTGACGAGCAGGTATGTGGAATTCGGTTTCAAATAATTGAGATGTCTCATGCCAATAACACTATTAGGCGGTGGGGGAGCAAAAATTAGAAAGTCCGTTATAGCGATAATCGAAAAATGTCAGAATTGTAAAAAAAAAATCCTTTCGAAATTTCCATAAAAAATTTTTTTGTCAATATTTTCAAAACATTGAATTTTTGAAACCCGGTATATTCTTTTGGGACACCCTGTATGTGAACCAAAATGGGGCTTTGTGACACACATGAACCACAATGGTGCAAATTACCCTACCTCACTTCAGTTTCATATTTACTCATTGTCCTTCATTATTATTCTTTTTCCGGGTGAGCCAATTGGAGCGGAGGCAATAGTTTATTTAATGAGTTATTCATTTCAAAAATTATCTTGTGAAATATCCACTGGATCGGCAGAAATCTTTAGAAAGTAAGAAAATAGTGGTAGAAATGATGACATTGTACGGAAAATCTGTCTAAAAAAAATACTTCCAGCCGTGTTTAATAAACAAATTGTCGTTAATCTGAAAATAATAGAATATTTGTATTTTTTAAATATAAATTCTAGCCGGCGTAGAATTCCCTGCATTACCACAGCACAGCACAGCACAGTCTTTCAAAATCACAAGTAGAATTTCAGGAACGTAGCGATGTGATGCGACTGACGCTGCTAATTCGGCTTTGGCTTAGGGCTTTGAGAATCCTGGACATTTCCTAAAAAGGGTAAGAATTAATTAATTTTTTTTTAAATAATAAATTTAAAATAAGATTACTAAATTTATTGACCCAGAACCTTTTGATTTGTACAAATATTGGTCAAAATCATTTGGGTTGAGACCGACAGAATCTTGAATTAAGGCATCAATTGGGAAATTGTCAGCACATTCTTCATCGCCAGCAGCATTTTTGTTACCAGCGCCAATACATTTGTTTTGAGCATCCCCGTCATCATGATACTTGTATGGACCATCTTGTAAAAATGGAAAACCAGCTTCAGCGGCATAGAAAGCGATCGGACCATCTCTTCTTGAAGCAGCTTGAACCCTATTCGCATATTCAACTCCTCCTTCTTTGAAGCGTTCATACTCCAAGGCCGTCGCGAGATCCACGTAGCCCTCCGTTAATGGCTCCTGAAATCTATCCATTTTGTCATTAAAGAATTCCGTGTCTTTTTGAAACTTCAATTTCCTTTCTTGAAATCGACGTTCCATTTCAGCAATCTCGTAATCCGCGGCCACCTATGAAAATATATCAAAATTAAATCCGATAGGTGGCGCAAGAGTTCACACTCTGGACATCGAAGTAGTCGATTTAGTATTTAATGGCAAGTAATTGTAGTTATAATTTTGTCATTAATTACAATTCATTATTTAATAAATTTTAATAATTAATTATAATTAATTATTTAATAATTAATTATAATTAATTATTTAATAATTAATTATAATTAATTATTTAATAAATATTAATAATTAATTCTTGAACAATTACTAATTACCTTCTTAGCTATTAGAATCTTAGTTTGAGTCTGTAGATCTTCAATTTCAAAATTCTCCGATTCGTCCGCAATTTTCAATTTTTTATCGGACAAAACTGACGCCATTCTTACGGAGTTATGCTCATACCGGAGTCGCACCGTCCATTTCTTGGACTCCTCTATCAAATCAAACAAAAAATTAAAAATTAATTGAGTCAAAGATCACAGGTCAAAGGTCAATTTAATAATTGGCAGGGCTGGTTTTAGAAGGGCAACGAGGATAGTGGCCCAAGAAGCACAATAAAATAGTGTAAAAGAAAAGAGGAAGAGAATAGGCCGCACTACATTCTGTGACCTTCATTCCAAAGGTCACGGACTCACTGACCACTGTCAGTACAAAAGACTCGGTAGAATATGGAAATTAAATAAACTATGAGATTATTAGACTAAAGCGGTCATGAAAAATAAGAATAATCTAACGGCAAACCGTTTTCTTCCATGACCCACAATTTGCCCTAGAGGGGTCACTAAATATAATGACATTTGACATTTTTATAGTGCTGACCGTTATGAAATTAATCCGGAATGTATAAATTCATACTTTCTTCCAAGTCAAAAATTATCTGTACAGCTTTTTTGATACCAATTTGTTATAAATTCCCGTCATTTATTGAATTTTCGAATAGAAAAGTAACTGAAAAACTTACCCAGTTGGTCCACTGGTCGTAAACCATTTTCTTCGTCAACAGGACTCCGACTTCTGTCCCTCTCCTCCTTTCCGCTCATCAAGAAAATTGAAAGTTCAACTTTATAATAATATTTTAAAATTGAAATCCTTTAAAAAATGTCAATATTCGTCTCCTGTCAGATTATGTCAAAAAATGAGACATTTCGTCTTGTTCTGTCAAAATAAACTGTTCGAATTTGGCCCCCGAGTGGGATGGCCAGCCCGTCCACACTCTATGACTACACTTTTTTCTAGGGTGCGTCCCTTGACCCCGTGACCCCATTAAACGAATTTCAAAAATAATGAGATATACATTTTTGAAAAGAAATAAAATTACAATAAAATGTAAATTCTCAAGATTCAATCTCAAGGAGAGGTATGGATTGGAAAGTAATATAAATAATTTTAAAATATGAAAAAAAGAATGTCGAAATTACGTGACAAAAATATTGAAAATTTTAGAAAGTTTGCCCGATCAGTCGGCTTTCCTTGAAGAAAACATTCAAAGTATTTTTTCAAAAAATCCGTTGATACCAACTTCTTCGAGATAATTTAATGCAACTTTTACAATGGGTGTCCCATAAGTAGGGCATCTAAAACCGGACGTACTTTGTAAAACCGGTATTCGGTTTATCTCGGTTTTGACCGTTTCTGGCAAAATCGGTTTCCGGTTTTCCGATTTAGAGAATACAAAAAACCGGATTAACTCTTTACATGTTTACGTGAAGTTGCTTTTAACTACAAAAGTTTTAAGTAAATAACTTGGTAATTACCGGTAATTACCTACCGATTGGAATAATTTGAAACTGCCGTTTTTACCGTTCTAATTACCATTATCTGGCAATTACCAAGTAATTGCCTTACTACCGGTAATTGTACGTAATTACCAAGTAATTACGTACGTCTTGTACAAACAAAAGTCGTTTTTTTTACTGTCCTTAAGGAGTACTGATTTGATGGTTCGAAGATTTTGATTCGAGTTGGCCTTCCAACACGATTCGAAAATTTGCATTTTTTCGAGTCGACTCGATCTGAGTACTAGGTTACTTTTCCAACCGAAATTAACTTACTGCAATGCGTGTAGTACAAACCACCTAAAACCGCAGATATATACCAGAAAGAAATGTCGGTAGACTTTTTTACAAAAAAAATGTTCGGCCAAAAAGGTAGATAGGTCTTTCCACAATGAGTGTTCTTCTCAGCTCATCAACGCCGTGGGTTGGAGTGAGAGGGGCTAAATATTATTTGCCACTCTTTTGTTTAACATAAGACAGATAAATATACTCATCTCTTAACATAAGGCGGACGGATACTGTGTGACTATTTTGCCTTAGGAAAACTAATTTACAGTGAATGAATGTTTGCCACTTCACCGCCTAGTGCATGGGCGAAGGAACAAGTGAAGCAGTTTACTGATTGCTGTAAGAATTGATTGTGATTGTTCCGAGCAGTGCACTGCTTATAGTGAATCTGTCCTCAGAGGATCAACAGAACTACGACTAGTTTACAAAGAACGAAACCGAACAAAATCCGGTTGTTGGCAGGATAAATGAATATAGAGAAGGGTACGGCATTGCAATGTGTAGCGGTGTTTGCCGCCGAGCAATCCTCGATGTCGTAATGTATTAGCTTACCAGGAACCGCACTCTGTCTTTTCCCCATAAGACCACGTACAAATTTCCAGAAGTTTCGATTAAAATATTTCAGCATGGAGATATGAAAGTGGACTTGTATGAGAGCTATCGGACTCAAAATTTTACGAAAAATCCGAATCCGAAGGAATTTTTGAGATAGGATGAGTACTTCTTGAGAAAATGGGAAGAACCGCGCCGGGAAAAGTTACATGCTACCATGCACATTTGCCGATCAAAAAAGTGTGTTATGAAGTTTTGAAAATTAAAACGATAGACACCCTATCTGACTCAGAATTCTGCGAGGAATCCAAATCGGAAGGAATTTTTAAGATCGGATCAGTACTTCTTGAGATAAATTTGAATTGGTGAACAATTTCGCTTATGGCCTATCTCCTTACCCATTCTCCTTTCATGTACTCTAGGTTGTTGGATATTTATTAGTAACCATATGAAATGAATCAAATTGACTATGCACAAATTGGAACTCGTTCACAAAACATATTATTACTTTGAAGACAAGATCGCAAGTGGGTTGAATTGAATCAAAGGAGAGAAGAGTGCTACGGAATGTTCCCCGTGGCCTGGCTGGCCATGTGGGTGGATTGGGTTACCTGCGTGGCAATCACAGGGGTGCCCATGAGATGGGGGTGGGGTTGGGCGAATCCGATGCCTTCGGCTCTGAGGAGCACAAACAAAAAGACTTGATAATGTAGGGTGGGGTTGAACCACTTAGGCCATGAGTTGAGCAATGTCAAGCAGTCCTTGCTCCAAGGCTTCCAGAAATGTTGCCCTAGTTGTTGAACACGTTGTTACCTGTCCGAACGACCTTCTTTTGTTGTTGCATCCAGTTGAGAGATGACAACGTGTAGTCGTCCGATGATGAAATGGCCGAGGGTGAGGGTTGACAAGTCGTTGGGGTCGCTGAAAAGAGGGATTTTTTCCATTTGGGTGAGCAGGGTGGTGAACTCCGACGAGTTCATCACTTTGACTCCTGCTTCCCATACTCCTCCGTGATGAGGAGAAGCAGGAGGATTGATGTGGAATGTGATTCCTTGCTTAGTTGAGGCCTTGGTCGTCTTCTGCAGATGAGTGGGATCCTGGAGGAATGGAATCTCTTTGAACTCTCTCTTGGCTCCGACAACCAACTTGACCTTGATCGCGACCTACGGACGAAGAGGGAGTCTTAGTCATTTGTCATGAACGCTTCCGCCCGGTGCGAAGCTGATAGGGACCCGCAGAGTCAACTCCGACTTTTGAGAATGTGGGAGCGGGGTTGACCCTTGATGGGGGAGATGAGCCAAAAATGGCGTTCAGGGGATGGCGTTGTGGCGCAGGCACATTAAAATCTTCTTACAATCGGTTTGGCGATATCTGGTCCTCTGATAATCCAGTATTGTCCCGTTGCAGGGAAATGAGTAGCTTCTGACCAGAATGGAGGTTGGTTGTGTGGGTGAAACTGTAAATTATTAAATCCAATTACAACGTTTCCGAATAGTTTATCAGGAATGAATTTATTACGTGTAAGAAAAACAGAAAAAATTTAAATACCCAAATATTTTTTGACGAATACAGAAAACCGTGTAACAATAAACACATAACCGTTCTCTAGGTAGTTTACCGATTTGATACTCCTTCCAGGCGCCTCTTTGCATACTTCAGCCATTCCTTGATGAAATCTTCAACTTTCTTGTGTGAACTATAATTATGCTTTTCCAATACAGCACCTGAAATGAGTACAACAATAATTATAAATTTAACGATTAGGCACGGGTCAATTATGCGGATCCGACGAAAAACAAGATAACTCAAAACCTTAATTCACTTTTTGTTATTTTTGAGAAATCAACAA
>JAQFYE010002894.1:0-16710 GCA_034694305.1 Protaphorura glebata
GTTTTCCAAAATATGACGGCAGGCTTCTCAAGGATTTTACTTTCTTCTCGAGATACATGCAGAACTGTTGAGTATATGTATACTCAGTAATAATGCAACTTATGCTTCCTGGCATATCAAATATTGTAACTTCGTTTGGTCGGTAATATCGTTTTGCACGTATTTGAACGAGGGGGAGGGAGCTACTGGCGTCCATTTGGGATAATTCGTAATGTAAATGATGGTGTCTGGTATATCAAATACTGGATATGCGTACATGGGTTGGTCGAAAATACCGTTTTGCATGTGTTTTAACAAAGGGGGAGGAGATATCGGCCGCCGTTTTTATTAATTTCATCGGCGAATTTACACCGTCATCCACATTAGTCGTATCTATCACTGGACTTCGTTCCTGCCGGTTTCCAAAAAAAATTCTCATCGCCACAAATTTTTGAAGTTGGAAAATTTGAGAAGTGACACGAACTTTGAATCTGACAAAAAGTAAATCGACAGTACCCTATAGCGACTATATAGCTGTCTGTGTAGCCGCTTCAACATGCTTGTATTGAGGGTTTTGGGTCATGTTTGTCACCTGTGTCGTAGGTTGTTAGTTAATTTCTAATAGAAAAATGGCTCCGAAATAATTTGTGCTTGGGTTAATAATTGGTATTTTGCCAATTAGTTGCGAATGTCAACAGTTAGTTGACCTCAAACAGAAAAAGCGGCGAAAGCTGTTACACATAGTTGAGTTTACCTAACCTCACCTAAAAATTGGTATAGCAGACGCTGTACCGCGTGGCGGGTTGGACCGGTGATCGTCCGGCAAAAGAGAATCATGGGTTCAATTCCCAGCTACACCATAATAACTCATTTCTCGGAACAAAGCAATTTTCATTCTAACATCAAGTGTCCGGTTAAGTAAAATTAAAATGGCCAATCCAAATTAAAAATAGAGAAAAGCACTTACGTTTTTTTTGCAGGTTTCACGTCTATTCGGATGGAAGACCGTAAAAAAGCGGCTGAAAATCGGCGAAAACCCGCTTTCTTTTCTTCCAGTGTGTGCTGCGCTCGAACGCGCTTTCAGGTGGCCCTGAAATCTGGTTATTATTCTGACACGTGCCATATAATAATGTCCTTAATATCCTGGGATGATCAAATTTTATCAAGTCAATGCGTGATCTGTATGAAGGGAACATTCACACTCTAACTGTTTTGAAGGACGAACTCGAACTGATTCGAAGGATACTAGAATGACGTAGGTCGGGGGTTCGAAACATGGCCAGTCCGGCATTTCTCCACACAGATTCAGTGCACTGTCGGGGAATATTTTAAATGGTGGAATTGACTAGCAGGAATTCTCAAAGGATTTTGCAACAAATAAAAATAGCCGGCAGAACCCAATTAGTCTTGTCCCAACAAGTTAAGTCGAGTAATTTCCAGTAAATTTTAATGGACTGCTTTGAATAGAGTTAACAATAGTTGGCGAAATGTAGACGACCCAATTCAAAGTGGAGTTCAAGAATAGGAAATGTAATGATTCGAATGTGACATGGTTGAAACTCTGCGAGGAGGAGATTCAAATTCTGAATCCGACACTCAATATTTGTCCCACTGAATAACGCCCAGAGAACGATCAAATGATTTTTGCCCATGATTTCGAACTGTGTGGTTTTAGAACGCAGTTTGAGGATGACTGGGAGTGACGAAATAACAATCCGAAATCCGAAGGTTAGAAATCAATATGATTTCAAACCGGGAGTAGAACCTGAATAATTTATTTCTAAAAACAATAAAAATTGTACAACCTTTGTGTTACCGTATGTATATATGGAGTTCGTGTAGCTGCACCTAAGCATTCAATTTTTATGTATGTGAGTGAATTACGTACTACCACGAAAGTTTTTATAATCGGTTATTGGAATTTATTTACTCAGTATACTCACGTCATCCATCACATTGCTGCAACAATACAATACAAGGTCAGATTGAATTTATTAAATTATTTTATAATCCTAATCATTCTAAAAAAGCCTGCCGAACTAAAATTCTTGACCAACATATCGCTTATCCGATTTTCTTAAGGATTCGTTTCCATTTCCGCGGTCGTCTATGTCTCTGTTGCGCCTCAGCCTGTAGTCGATTATTCTCGGCAATTTGAGCCTGTAATCTGGCTTGCTCTTCCGCCTGAATTCTTGCAGTCTCTGCTTGTTGTTGTCTTAATGCTTCTAAAGCGGCCGCTTGTCTCCGATTCTCTGCTTCGAGTGCTAATCTAGCTCTTTCCAATTCTTGTCTTTTCTCCTCAGCGATTCTTTCCATTTCGAGTCTTCTAGCTTCGACCTCAATTCTTGCTTTGTCAGCTGCCTCCCGCCTTTCCTTTTCAATTCTTTCTCGTTCGACGACCAAAGGGTCTCTCGTTGGAGGTGGTCTCGGCGTATAAATTAACCCAGTGGTCATGAGAGCTTTAGTCGCTAGCATTATTCGCCCAGCTTGTGTTAAATTTACTCGTTTCGCGACGTCACTGATAGGAATTAGTGACAAGGTGGTGTCTAGGACCTTTGGTTTCAACGTTAAAGATTCGACCCATTCTTGAACAACCTTTGTCGTACCTAAGAACCTCAATTTAACTAGATCAGTGATTATTATTGGCGAGTCACCGCCATTTTGAAATTCTAGCGAGTATTCTGATGTATTTTGAAATAATTTGTTGTATTTCCCTTTCGTGAGATCCTTCACATATTGTACTAATTCGGATAACCTATTCTCAATCTCGTTTTTTGTTTTTGATCCTTGGTTGTTTAATGTGATTTGAATTGCTCCACCTCCATAGACGGAATTAATCATATGAGTTCCGTACTGATTAAAAAATTGTTTCCAAATTTGAAAGGAATTGTGATCATGGGGATCAAATTCGGGTAATTTCCTAACCCGCTCTACAAATTCAGGATGTAGCGTCGCATCTTGATTTAATATTAGTTTGAATTTTCTAATTTCAACGATGGCTGTAAATTTGGTGCTGTTAAGCAAGTTGAATCCTGGTCTTTGACCCCATGACATTTGCGCCGGATTGACGTTTCCAAGTATTCCTAGTTGTGATAAAAGACTGTTCAAGCACTCCTGACGATTAATACAGATTTGTTTAAAAGTCGCCATTTCTTCTAAACGATCACACGTGAATTCAGTTGGTATAAGGTGACCAAGTACAGATGGCGCCATTGCGGATGCGTTGAATTCGATTAACTGTGTGGGTAAAACGGTGTCATGATAGGAATTTCCGGGTTGGAAAGGCACGCGGAGAATAGGTGGCTTTAGACCGACTGCCTTATCCAATATATCCAAAATGGCGGAGGATTGTCGAATTTGTCTCAGCAGTATCAGAATATCTTCCGTCTTCGTTGGAACATCGGATTTGGTGAAAATATTCCGAACATTAAAAACTCTTTGCAAATACGGCAAAGTATCTGCAGGAAGCTTTAAGTTAACTTCATTGAAAGCTTTTGCCAGGAGTCTGGAAACTTCAGTTTCTTCAATTTTGTAGTTGGCGGCAGTCAAGACGCTCAAAAAATAACCAACCCTGGCATCACTTGAATTCAACAACGTTGTATTCACAGTTGTCGAGACTCTGAATTTGTCTGGGTGTTTGAAACCATTGCGAATAATTGCTTCTCCAATCGGGTCACCTCCAATTGATGTCAATTGTTGGATTTTCTCGATCAGGTTTTTCGGGTACGAATCTTGATTCGGGAATCTGCAAGAAATAAGTATGTGCGGTCTTTGTAGTCGAATACGATTAGAATGCGATATGCGTTTGTCAAGTGTTTGATTCCTTCGGACTGACAATATAACCGCACAACATGCAGTGCAATTAATGACTCACCTGTAAAAACCATTGACAATTGGCAGTCCTTCTTCATCTGGTTTATTCTCCGCAAGAACGACAACGACTGGTTTCGGAAACAGACTGAAGTCTTGAACAACTTTTTGAAATTCCGCCATTCTACTCCAAGGACTTCTAGTCAGTTCGACAGTTTCACTCATGTAATGTGTCAACACAATGACTACGTTCGAAAACTTGGGGTCGAATAATTTTTTTCCAAAGAAATCTACTCCACGAAGCATTTTGACAAAGTTAGCCCCATCTCCTGTGAATCGATTCTCACTGAATTTTGCAAACACGAGAACGACATTCGGAACTCTGTCCTTCAACTCTTCGTGATTTTTCAAATAGTTTTCCAATGTGGCAAGAAATTGTGCATCGAATTCTAATCCTCTCGTGTCACCCAATCCAGGTGTATCGATAATTCTCAATTCAGAATTCTGAATTCCCAACTCGGGAATGGGAACGGGGATTTGATATTCATGGATTTCGGAAGTCACGGATTCTGTCTCGCCCACTGCAGCAATGCTTGCGTTGTTGAATAAAAAGTTTATCTGGAATTGATCAAAATAGTCAGAGAAATTGTGTATTTGGGTCTCGAGGTCAAATTGCAATAAAATATTATGAGAACTTACTGTGGCTGACTTCCCAGATCCAGTCATTCCCAGCAGTAGAATGTACGCATTTTTCGGGCTCCGCCCATTCTGGGAAGACAGTAACGCCGCTTGCATTCCTTTATGGCTTACGAAAGGGCCCGTCATTTTCTCAGTGATTTCTTCTGCGTTAGCGGGAACTTCAATCATCGGTGGATCTGTCGGAAATGCAACACGATTTTAGAGCATTTCTCATTTGTTAGTTTTTTCTATTACAACAAAATACTGCTCACTTACATTGGTCAGATCGAACGGCTTCTTCAATATTTGTCGAATTTAAGGCTTCGGGCGAACATTGGCAATCATAGGATTCGATTTTTCCAATGTAGTTCTACAAATACAAAGACAATTACAAATGAAACAAAGAAATAAAATAGTCGACTAATGTTCCGGATGGATCAATCCGTCGGTTTATCCGATTTGTCGGATCGGATCGTCAAATTTTGATCCGACAAGATTTTAGATCGGATGTGGGGACATGTTCACTCGGATCACGGATCTAGTGCTCCAACCGTTTCCGTTTTGAAACGAAACGAAACGCCGTTTCTGTTTCGTTTCCGTTTCTGTTTCCACTTTTTTGAGAACGGTCCAGCCCGTTTCGTTTTCGTTTCCACTTAGAAACAAAACCAAACGGAAACGGTCCATAAGCCTAATGTTAAAATTTCGTTTCGTTTCCGTTTCCGTTTCTCCTTTTCAGAAGCCGTTTCGTTTCCGTTTCCAATTCTTCGTTTCCGTTTCGTTTCCGTTTCCACCAAGAAACGAAACGAAACGAAACGGATGGAGCTCTACACGGATCGGATCGGATCAAAAATTTCTGACCCGACTCAGTGTAGTAACCTAAGTCACCGCCAAATAGCTTTTTCCAATTATAATGTCCATAATCGGATCGGGTCAGGCCCAGGGTAAAAAAAATTAACCGAACAAAAGTCGAATCGGATCCGACTCGATCCGACCGGATCGGACCATCGGGCAAGAAAATGTTTACCCGAATGCAAGTCGGATCGGATCAAGACAGGATCCGATCCGATCCTTGCGGAATATAAGAAGTCGAGAATTGAACCCCGTACCAACTTAGTTGTGCAAATGAACTTACGGAATAATTAGGTACGCCGACGATTGTTTCTTCCCCACCGAAGTTCATTTCATCATAGACTAGTAGTTTGCACCCTGATTTAACGACCAATGATTTTATTCTGTGACCTTTGGACGCGTATGACCCGATATGACCTTGTCGCTCGTTTCTGAATTGCAGAGATATTCCAAGACACGTGTTGCAACCAGTCTCAATGAATGCTTTTGCGCATTCTGCTTTTCCGAATTTCACCGCCAAACATTTGTCCGATTCACAATTCTAAAAAACAGTAAGTAGTAAAATTTGACATTTTTTAGAAAAAATGACTCACTCTGTCAAATAAAAAATATGTTGCTGACCTTGGGACATGTGCATGATAATGAGGACATTCGTTTGTTTCCAATCTGTCGTTTGGCAAAGAATTAAGGATTAATTAATTACTTAACAATAATTTGACATTTTTTAATATATGATTATTACCAAAGCTGATGTGCTCTGTGAGGTTTGTATTTTCTCACATGTGCCTCCCATGTACCTATCATTACAGGCCGTCAGAGTACAGCCGTCATGAATTTTGACAGATTCCGATGAATTCCTCCAATCGTCATAATCGGAATTAAAATAATTTTCACTCAAATCCAAAATGGCGGCCCCATGGCCAACACTCAACCGATTCCCCATAAAGTTAGCTTGACTATAAATTTCTGCACAATTCTCGGCTTGCTCATATGGCCAGGCGGTCGCGCAATTAAATATAGCAAATAAAAAAAAACTTCCGCTATATAATAATTCCGGAGTGTGAATTAATTTAGACATCGCGCTTGCCAGCTGGAAATATACTGAAATTTTGAAATAAAATAACAAACAAATATGATTTTACTTGAAATTGAAAAAAATAATTTGTTTTGATGTCTGCGGTTGTGGAAATGAACTGGAGTCAAGTGTCGCGAGTGATTTGTAATCAAAATTATTTGTACAGTCTGCTTTAAATATAAATAATATCTTCTCTAATTTTCTTAGGAAATAATTATGCGAGGAGCTATGATTTGAGTGGTCATTGAATGAGTGGTCACCTAATCTAAGGTCAAGGTTATCACAGGGAAGATAAGAACATCTTAAGTTTGCATTTGGGAGTCTGCTGGTAAAAAGGACATGTTGGGTCAGAAATTAATTCCATGGAAGTGTAAATGCTTCAATTAGAATTCCCATGAAATAATCATATCCAAGCAGGTACGTGTTAGTTTGACGCAGAAATTATTTATCCAAAAAATATTACGAGCGAATTTACACGCGCTCAATTCATGAAGATGACAGATTTATAAGGAAATATTCCGTCATAGTTCAATTCAGTGAAAATGTAAGTTATTCCAACCCCGACGTAAAAGATTTCAAGAATTGCATGAAAATATAGCAAAAGAAGATGGCAGTCTATTAGAATTATGCATCACGCAATTTTTCCTGACAACTCTCGTTAGTTATGAATCACACTGTATATCTGAAGAACATTGAATGTACAGTACGTTATGAAGATGCGCCAATGACACAGAACAGATTACACACTTTTAATGTTGGTATACAAGAGTGCAAAATTAAGGAGTGCAAAAACTAGACATTCTGTAATACATAAGATGATGACCCCCAAATGCTCAAGGAACACCCTATACCATATTACACATTAAACTCTAGTGCTCTGCCTCGCGAAGTTTTTGTATATGCAAATATTTCACAGAAATAAGACTACGTAGCAAACTTCTGAGAAAACTGTCAACTGTCGACGAATAAATTCATAACTGAATGAAAGTCTATTATTTTTAATTTGGATTTGGTGGCGTACAGAATCGCTAGAAATACAAATTTTGGAAAAAAAGAGAACGACAGTCAGTACTCTGTCATTCAACTCTTCGTGATTTTTTAAATATTTTTCCAATGTGCCTAGAAATTGTGCATCAAATTCTAATCCTCTCGTGTCACCCAATCCAGGGGTGTCAATAATTTTCAATTCAGAATTTTGCGATTTTTGCTCTTATTGTGATGTTGGACAACAAGAACTTGTTCGGATTTCTGGGTTAGCTGAAAAAATCATATCTCCGGCAGGTTGAGTTTTAAACAATTACGTGATAATTGATTGGAATTCTATTTATTATCATCATGTTACAGTATTGTGTAGTTTAATTCACAAATCTGAATTGATCGCTTGGATCGAATGTATGTTTTTCTTATAGTAGATTTAGTGTGTTCTTGTACGAAAAAACTGTAATGGTAGGTATACAACAAACACAAAAATAAACTCAATCAATCAATCAATCAATCAATTTCCGACTCGGGGATGGGAGCCGGAATTGGATATTCATGGATTTCGGAAATCGCGGATTCTGTTTCACCCACTTCTGCAATGCTTGCATTGTCGAATAAAGAGTTTATCTGGAATAGATCAAACTAATCAGAAAAATCGTGTGCTTGGGTTTCGTGGTCAAATCCCAATAAGTCTTTGGTATCTGGAAACTTACCATGGCTGACTTCCCGCAACATATAATTCCCAGATGGAGAATGTACGCATTCTTAGGATTCCGCCCATGCTGTGAAGACAGTAACGTTGCCCGCAGTCCCTTATGGCTTCGTAGAGGGCCCGCCACCTTTGTTGTGATTTGTTCTGTGTTAGCGGGAACTTCAATCATTGGAGGATCTGTCCGAAAGACAACACAATTTTATAGCATTTTTCACTTGCGTCGTTGCCATTTTGCTTAAATTTAGTCCTCGGATCGAGTCGAGTTGGAAGGCCAACTCGACTCGACTCGAACCGAACCGAGTACTACTTAATTTTAACCAGAAAAAGTACTGCTCACTTACACTGATCACATCGAACGGCTTCTTGAATATTTGTCAAATTTAAAGCTTCGGTCGAAAATTGGCAGTCATGTGATTCGATCTTCTCATTGTAGTTCTATGAAATAAATTAAATATATTTATAAATTAATAAATTAATTAATAAATTAAAAAATTCTACAAATGAAAAGAAAAAGGATAAGTATCGAGAATTGAACCCGGAACCATTTTGGTTGTCTCCGAATGCTCTGTCGAACGCGCTGTCCCGAACTACCACAAAATCGTTGAATTAACTTACGGAATAATTTAATCCCTCATTCTTCCCGATGATTGTTTCATCGGGCAGATCAGCGGAGCAAATCATCATTAATTACTTAATAATAATTTGACAGTTTTTAAAATCTGAATATTACCAGTGCTAATGTGCTCTGTGAGGTTTGTATTTTCTCACACGTGCCTTCCATGCATCTATCATTACAAGTCGCAAGAGTACAGCCTTCATGAATTTTGACAGATTCCGATGAATTCCTCCAATCGTCATAATCGGAATTTAAATAATTTTCACTCAAATCCAAAATGGTGGACCCATGGTCAACACTCAACTGACTTCCCATAAAATTAGCTGGACTATAAATTTCTGCGCAATTCTCGGCTTGTTCAAGTGGCCAAACGATCGCGCAATTAAATATGGCGAATAAAACAGATATTTGGCTAATTAATAATCTAGATTCACGAATTAATTTAAACATAGCGCGCCTGTCAATTCAAAATATATTGAAATTTTTAATAAAACACAAAACAAATATTAATTTACTTGAAAATTAGAATATTAAATCTTTGGTGTCTGTAGTTATGAGAATGAACAGCAGACTAAGTGTCTCGAGAGATCTGCAACCAGAATTAGTGATACAGTAGTCAGGTTTAAATATAAATAGTAGGGTAAACAGGGCTAATTATTCCCGCCGGGCTAATTATTTCCACTTTCTGTAAAAGATTTCTACTATTCTTCGTAAAACTTGAACCAACTTACTTTTTGTCATCAGATTTTAACTATTTTCATAATTTTGACAAATTCATCCAAATTTGGAAAAAAGAAAGAACGGGCTAATTATTCCCACGACATTTGGGCTAATTTATCCCTATCGTCACGTGATTAAGCCCAGATTTACATAATTTTGGCCCGAAATTCAAAAAGTGGTTCTCGGGAACCGGGCCAATTTTTCCCTCTGTATGTAAACAGTTGTATTTTAACATTACCGGGCGGCAATGGGAAAAATTAGCCCGGGGTAGGGAATAATTAGCCCAGGGTGTGGGAATAATTAGCACAGATCTACATTTTTGGACCTCGTTGCCATGGTTACATAAAACTATTGTTTTACTGAGGTTAGGAAAGCTTAAAAATTTCAAAAAAATAAATTTTTGGAGAAGATCGCAGACTTGATTAGTCCGAATCCATATGTTCATCTAATACGAGATAACGACTCTGGGAATCACCCAGGCACAAAAGTGGGAATAATTAGCCCAGTTTACCCTATCTGTTTCAATTTTCTTAGGAAATTATTATGCGAGGAACTAAGATTTGAGTTGTCATTGAATGAGATGAGTGGTCAGCTAATCTAAGGTCACGGTTATCGTAGGCAAGATAAGAACATGTGCATCTTAAGTGCGGAATCGGGAGTCTGCTGGTATAAAGGGCAGACTGGGTCAGAAATTATTACGAGGATGTGATAAATGCTTTAGTTCGCCACATACTGCAAGACTTTTCAAAATCATATCCAAACAGGAAATATGTATTAATTCGACGCAGAAATTATTTATCAGAAAAATATTATGAGCGAAATTACACGCGCTCAATTTTTGAAGAGCACATAATTTATACTATACCTAAATACAGTAGACGGGACTATGAGTGAGCTTTTACTATACGCCGATGCTATCCTTTTTACTATAATTTTAAGAAATTTTTTAAGTTCTGTTTGACCGGTTTGGAAAAACCTGAGTTGTATCTGGTGAGGGATTTATAAGGAAATATTCTATTCAGTGAAAATGTAGTTTTTCTAAACCCGACGTAAAGGATTTTAAAAATTGTATGAAAACACAGCAAAGAAGAAGGTAAATCTCTTACAAAGAATCATGCATAAATCACTTTTTTCTTGCAACCACCGTGACCGTTAGTTATGAATCACACTGTATTTGAAAAGCATTGCACGTTATGAAGATGTGATCTTTCATTTATCCCCGAGGCAGTTGCGCCAATAACACACAACCTATTACACACTTTTAATGTTGGTATACAAGAGTGCAAAATTAAGCAGTGCAAAAAGTGGACATACTGTAATTCTGTAATGCATATAAGATAATGAACTCCAAATGCTCAAGTTTCACTCCACTGCCTATAGCTTAGCTACCTCGCGAATTATTTATACGCACAAATATTTCTCAGAAATAAGATTAACGTAGTTCATCGAATAAATTCATAACTGAATGAAAGTCCATTATTTTCAACTTGGATTTCAGTCACCAAAGTCCACAGAATGGATAGAAATACAAAATTCAGACTTTTTATCATTCCAATCTTTATAATCCAGTTTAGTGAAACTTTTGCAAAAGGTGGAGGAATAGCGTAAGTTTAAAATTAATTATTCCGGGAGGGGCCCGAATTCAGTTCTACGTCGGTCTATTTCCAAAATCCTAGTTTCACTTGATGTTGGCATTGCTAATGCTCTAAGAATTAAGAAAATAATAATAAAAGTTAATAATTTTTAAATATTTGATTTGAATTACAGGAACTCACAAGGCGGTGGGGGCAGTGGTCTCCTCCTAGCCTTAACGGGTCTCCTGATTAGTCTCGGAATCCTGGCTGGAATGTGCGGTTGTTTTTATTGTAATGCTTTACGCATTAATCGTAAAAAGAATCGAGATTTGGAGAGGATCCACATCAAAAATGAAATGCATGTGTGATATGGACTTTTTTAAATTGGACTTCCAGAGGAATGTAAACAGAACGAGTTGGGGCAGTGCAAAATTGTTTATTTCACGATTGGGAGCTAAGAACCCTCCTGAGAAATGAATTACAATGTGTTTACACTCCTTTCTTCAAAGGATTTAAAATCAGTATTAGTCTTAGTAAATGTTACTATTATAATCAACAATTTCAGTTCACACTGTTGTCAACGTTCGGACTGTGTTAAACTTTTCTACATAGTGTTGCTTTCTCATTCCAATTAGATCTATTCTAAACGCGTAATCACTAAAAAATATAAATTTATTATTTATAAGCGTATTTGAATGTAGATTCCATATGAATTGAATTTCAATTATGTATGTTTGTCCATAGGAATACTAATTTAACATACTTTGTCGTTAAATGAAGTGCATGCTTGGCCATAACCCTCGATACAGCTAAATATTATGACCACATTTTATACATTTTGTGATACTTAAAAAAAATAAAAATAAAATAAAAAAACTTTGTTAAATCAAATGAAATGTTTCTCATTAATTATAAGTACCGATTTTTCGAAAACAAATATTTCGGGCTAGTTATTGTCAAAATACCGTTGAAAATTCCGTTTTTCCATGCCAATTTCTACTTAAACGCTCGTCATCGTCTGTATTTTTTTTTGGTCGGCGGGAGACCATAGTATCTGGGAAATAAAATAAATTCAAGATTCAATTAATTAGTGTCATTCAAGAAATAAATTTGTGTCAAATTTGACAAATAGGATCCTATCTAGACTAAAATCAAAATTAAGACTCTCCTAACGTACATGGTGGGACAATCATATTATTAATAATTATTATTATAAGATATTCCCAATTCCAAAAAGCGCATTCCTCAAAAATAGAAATATAAAATGGTTATAAAGATCACATTTATTCACGGAAATAGACTGAGAATTACTGCTGTATGTTAACAAATTGGAAATAAAATAATATGTCCGTCTTTCGGAAAAAATAATGAAAATATCTCGTGAATTGATCACATACCAATTAATTCAAGACAATGCCATTCATTTGTCCAATTTTAATAACAAACAAAATCAATTTCTACTTTGGCAGCCTTTGGGACACTTTTTTCAGATTAACGTCAATTTCAATTCAGAATTTCACAAATGAGCTCTGAGGTGCCATAATTATAATTAGTAATACTTGGGAAATGCAGAATCTTTTTGAGAGCAGAGCATTCCGTGAATATTTATACCACAATTTCCACAATAGAAATGCTTTACAATTTCCTTAGATGCCAGAATTAATTTGAAATGTTGGACGTGATTTTTTTTGAACCCAACAGAACGTCAAGAAACCGTATACCTTCAAGAAAAGACGGAAACTCGAAGAACAGCTGCAAAGGAGTTGAAAAAGGGCAAGAAACTGAAAAATAAGAGAGAAAAAAGTGCCAAAAAAGCATTAAAAAAGTAAACAAATTATTCATTTGTATTTTTCAATGAGGCTGAGAGAAGAAAAGATCCGTCAATGCTGACATCCACTTATTCCGTTAAACCCTTCGTGCCAAGAGTGAGAATCTTTCAAATTAAACCAATTACGAACGAACCATTCATCTCTTACGTACGTGGAATAAAAATTGTATTTTTTATATGAATTCGAGCTATTCTATTAAAAAATTATTTGAACTAGTTTGTTCAACAATTTTTCAAATAATTTTTAGGGCAGATGGGACTGTAAAGTTATGAATCGCACTGTATTTATATGAACATGCATATTAGTATGTCATGAATGTCCAGATTTGTGTCTTCCTCTGTCAATTTACAAAGACGTATAATTAATAATTACAAATGCTGAATCTTGGTTCAGTACACGATTTAAAAGCAAAAAAAAAACTGGATATTCTGCAATCTGGACCGTCTGGACCCCCGAATGCTCAAGAACCGCATCCCAAAACCCACGCATGTACAGGGTGTTCCAGAAAAAAAGTGGCTTCACTAAAGTTTAGTTGTAAGTTATAATTTGACGTGGTCACCAATATTTGATATTAGCAACGCTGACAGAACAATTAAATTTGCAATAGTTGGAATAGAAATCCTACCTGTACTCCATGTACTCTCATTTTTTGTAACTACGCCAAAACAACATCAATCATAATTAGTAACCTTCGTCTGGAACACCCTGTGTACAAAATATTAATATCCGCTATGCATATTATATGTATATTCATTACTTGGAGATTTTCTTGTACGCACAAACATTTAAAAGGTAAAGGATCTTCCGAGAGAACTGGCTTATTTCGTAGTTGGATTTGGTTCTACAAAGCTCAAATAATGAATAGAAAAATAGAATTCAAACTTTATTTTCTCCTTGAAATTTTCATAATTCAGTTTTGTGAAACTTTCGCCAGTATTTCCACAAACTCCGGCCGGTAATTATTGTTTCAATAAATATTTTTGTTATTTACAGGTTTAGGTTACTGTTGACACGTTTGATTTTAATTACAGTGGGACAGGAGGTAGTGGCAGCAGGAATACCACAATTATCGTGGCTACCCTGATTATTTTTGGAACCATCGCTACAGCGGGTTGTTGTTTTTATTGGAAATCTTTATGCAAAAGTCGTAGGAAAAATCGACCGGAGAAAATGATACAGACGAATTATAACGACATAAAAGTATAATACGCGGTTTAGTATTGGAATTATTGGGTATCTATTTAATTAAGGAGTAGTAAACAAAATGGCTAATATATATTTATCAGGAGTGCTCATAACTATAGAAACTAGAAAGTTCAAATTATTGTAGTTGGCTCAAAAGCTATAGTGAACGTTATCAATGCAATATGTTATAATTCACTATATTTAAAACCACAATTGACGGCACTCACTGATAATTCAATGTTACTTGTGTGATGTTTATTTGTTGTATGTCCAAGAATAAAATGAAATCATAGAAGTAAACCATCAAGGTGATTTATTAAAAAAAACTCAGATGCATCATAAAATTCATTGGACACGGAAATATGGCAACAGCGAGTGCTAATAATTTTTTGAATTCCTTTTCGAAAATCTCCACAGATGTCAAATATTTTCAAAGCTGCCTAAGGAAGGTATCCATGATTTCTAGTTAGGAAACGTTGACGATAATATTTATATTATATATATATATTGAATTATTTAAATTTAATAATTAGTACGACAGTTCCAACAAGGTAACCATTTGACATGATAGTCGTATTTCCGGTGTCGAGAGATGCAATATGGTATAAATTCAAAAATTGTCAAATTTGTTACTTATTTATATTTAATTTCTTGTATTAGAATAAAATTATGGGCTGATGAATTAAATGCTGGAGAAATTTTAGCTTTACTGTAATAAATCTTCGTAACCACGGTAAAATTGTTGGTCCTTTCGTGAACACGTATTGACAGAGATAAATTGCCTAAAATATGAATGTCGACAATTCTTCAGTACAGTATTCTTTAACAATACTTCCATTTCTTCCCGTAAGAGGGCCTGCACTCCACCGGACAAACAACAGCAGGACGATCAAAACGACGTTGTGCACAGAATGCGCCATCTTTGGATCTTTTCTTCGGAAATGGAATTGAGTCCTTGAATCGACGACAAAAATATGAATCATGAATCATGAACTGATTTCTGAACTGTTTGTACAATAAACGCTTCAAAACGTTTTGGTCATATCCGCCCTTCGTACGTCCTAAATATGTTTGAGAGTCCTAGGAAGGGAATAAAAATGCATTAACTAGAGCAGGCGAGGTGTTCAAATCCTATTCGGGACGTCTTATGGTGTATAACAAAAAATTTTGTAAGATGCATGGCAAGACTTACATTGATGAATTCATGCATCAGATTTTGACGCGTGGTTTGATTCATCAAATAATTTTTAGCACCCCAAAGTCCACCCATTACTGCTTGATAGTGCCCAGGGCTGTCACGCATAGTATGAAAAATCTTAGTTGAATTTTCCCACTGCGTCACTGCCGACCTCTCACGGGATCCTATAGCAGAGTCGAGGTCACGAACTATGAATACTGAAACCAGAGGGTCACCAATCAGGAGGAACCTCCAGACCATTCCATGGATTCCTGATAAGTTTTCTCCTGGAAAAGAATCTGAATTTTATTTTAAACCCAAAAATTCATATAAGTCGATGTTTCTGAACCACCCTGTACTTTTATAATTGATTTACCTAGTCCAGGAAGATTGGTTACATTGCAAATGAATAGTCCTGTTTCATTTTTGAACTCCCGGAGGTCAAAGACTTCATTCGGAAGATCGGTGTAAATTCTCATGAGCCACCCTGGATAATATTTTTGAATCGCCTTGTAGTTCACTGACACTCCTTCACTGTAGAGCTTCCATTTCTTTCTCTTCGTTCCGTTAGTTCGGAAAAGGGAAAATGAGACGACCTTCTGATTCAGACCACCTGACCTTGTAGCGTCCTCACTGCACATTGAACTTTTCTGTGACCAGTACGTCCTGTCAATACCTATTGAACATTATTGCTCTTATACAGGGTGTTCCATCATTTTATTTTTACCTTTGTCTAATTCTAAAAACCATTCACCTCTTCCTTCGAAAACATTTCCAAACATACAAAAGACAATTATACTCCAGAGTATGCTGATGAATAAGATTAAGCGGAGTCGGAACATTTTGTCCACTTGAGAGTGTTGGAGATGTGTTCTTGAATTTATCAATTTGTAGGCAACGTATGAACTCAATGTAAGTATCATTACACGAGTGACAAATTTTCTAATTCGACTACAAGAAAATTCAGCTCGGAATATCTAGATTTCTTCCGAGGTATTAAATGTTTGAAAGAAATTAACAAGTTGTCGTGTCGGGGTTGTCATGTAGATTTTGCTTCATTCCAATGAAAAGAAGTTAAGACGAATGAAAGTTCAAAATTTTCGGTTAAAGTTCGGAATGAAATTCATAATAAATTCCGAGTACTGAGTTTGAAATCAGCGAGACCAATAGTAGCATTATATATTCCACATTAAATTCTCCAAGGATTTGATATCTGACTCAGACTTTCTTGTCATCTTTGGGGTAGGTTGGATTGCAAACGTAAACTACAGTGTATTTTTAGAATATGGATGGTACATTATATTATGAAAATGCAGAGCAGGCTTCTATTATGTTTTCTCTGGACAGTTACGCCAATACACAGACTATAATTCTGTAATTGATTCTTGGTAGAACAGTGCAGAATTCTAATGTAAAAACTGGATGTTCTGCAGTACAAACCCCCAAAATCCTCAAGATCCGCATCCCCATACCCTTCTTGAAAAAAATTGCCAATGGTTGGTTGTAGAGTGTTGGGTTGACGTAG
>JAQFYE010002895.1:0-16707 GCA_034694305.1 Protaphorura glebata
TCCGCAGCACATAGGGTGTCCTTTCGAATTATCTATAAAATTACGCAAATCTGAATTCTAATACTCTTACCGCTCGCTAAAGAGCAATTGTGGTGTCTCCGTAATCACACTATTGTGACCATCTGCTTTGTGTATGCAAATACTACGCAGGTTGAGTCAATTCGCACTGCACCTCTCACTCCCTTTAAATATTTTGTGGATTATACATGGAATCTTCGCTGGTATTGTACGTGAAAATCAGTGCACATGAATTCTGATTTGAGAGACCAATAATTCATGAGATATCTGGGATTTGTCTTGTTCCTAAGAAAATTGAGCCGAATCATCTATATATCGACTCCTCGCAAACGATTCTTCACAAAAGTATACATCACTTGTCTGTGATTGGTTCGTTGTCTTTGTTAGTTCTATGTATTATATGTAGGAATTCAAAAGTTTATGATGCACCCTGTATTGACGTTCGAGAGAAATTCGGGAGCTAAGCTAACCTCATTATCTCCTCATACATAAGACGCGAGACTTCATATTTACAAACAAAAGGACACTTTCAAGGATTAAAACTCTTCTTCCGAGCTGATCCATGTACGCGCGTATCGTACCAGCCGGGTAAACTTTTCCACGAATACGACTGTACATTTCCCCAAAATATGTCCAGGCCAATCAATACAATCATATGTTACGTCATTTTTGATTATTTCTATTTTTGGATTTACCCTTGTCTATATTGACGATTCTGAGTATCGCGTGCATTATGAAAACCTTGTGTAGAGTACACGGAGGTTTTACTAAGCCTTTTAATTTCTCAATAAAGCTTTTAGGTCCATTGGATTGGAGAAAAGTGTGCCCTGGATCAGGTTGCCAATCGTAAAATGTATTTTACAGGTATTTGTGTACGGATATACTTATAATGCAAACATGTCAATGTGAAGGGTACAGCCATAAGAAGTCAATAAATATTTGAGACAATTTCTTTCGATTAATTAATATTTCTTTAATATATTAGGTCAGCAACCAAATATTTCACGCGATGAGTTTTCCATTTTAGAATGAATCTTGCATAAGATATTCGAGGCAAAAATTATTTCAAACATTTTCTGCTTCTGAGTCGTGACGATTTTCTTAATAAACTGTGTAAGATTTCACAGATTTAGGTTTGATTTGATTTGATTTGATTTGATTCTTTATTAATGTGTTTACCGACGCATCCTTTTTAGAGACACTTCTAGGACATACAAAGATGCTGAAACTTCTCAAAGTGAGTGAGTTCAATTCCTCGAGCAGACAACAGATATAAAGAGTTTTTATATGCCGCAAGCTTTCCCTACTACTATGGGTTACTTTCCACGACCAAATGAAGTGCGACAGGTAATCCCATCCACTCGCGAAAAATATGTGTTTTTGTTTCACCAAGTTCTACGGTAAATGTCAATTCATTTGTTTATTTAGAGCTTTAAGAAAGGCACATGAGACAAAATATCAAGCATTTCCAATAAGATTTTAATATACACCGAGGTAGCAGGGTTTTAAACTGGGATTTGCAATTGAAATTGGCCGATCCTAAAAGCGGTCTTTCCAGACAAGGTGGTCGCTCACTTCAAGCGGTCCCAGGAAAAGGCTTCCAACTTCAACCCAACGGCTGATGCCAGAATAAACCAACACCAACACCAATGAAAAACTAAGTTTCAGTTTAAATATTAGTGGTCTTTGTGGTTATTAGGGATACAGTCTTAAAATCACGACCGAACAACCAATACATGTCCTTTCGCTCATGGTGTTGATTTTTGATATTGCTGTCGTAATCCCACTGTACTGAAATTTTCAGAATGTGACGTTTTTATATTATCTGTATACATAGAACCATGTACGTTTTCTGGACCTAAGCCATACATTCCCCGAATCATGCAACAAGAGTAACCAATAATAATAATTTTGAGGTTGGAATGTTTTTCTTCGCAATTACCTTATTGAACCTTCGGGGGTCCTGTCGCACTGTATTAACCTCTATTTTATTACATCTCTGGTCTAATTCCATTTCAGATGTACAACCTGGATTTCTCCGTCGCGGTGGTAGAACGTTATTGCCATATAGTCCAAGTCCAACCAGGCTCAGTCTTAGTCCTAGCTGGCTATTTATTTTCTTTATCTTGTTGCCTTCTGAGCATTACACTGCACGAAAAGCAAGCACCCCAATAATGCCCGGGTAGCACTCTCGGGATCGGTAGTTTCGGTAGGGTAAAACAGGACAGACCTCGCGTGACTTTCACCAACCCCGACCGAATCGCCTCATAATCTTACACAATAAGTCGTTCATTTATTCCACAAATTTACTCACTTACCAGCATGCACGAAATCCAGGGCAGGGCGAAGAGAAAAGAGGACAAAAATATACAAGTCCTCAGAGAAGATATGAGGAAATAAGTATCAGAAACAATTTGAAAGTGGGTCGCCATTGCAATTGACCTGCTGGGGATAGCGGGAATCAGATTCGTTTTAATTCTACGTTTTATGCCTTAACTTTGATTTAATTCCCCTTGCAAGGAAACCACTTTGCGCATTAACACTAGATTGAGTGAAAAACAAACTAGAGAGATATGAAGTAGAGTGCGTCCACGATAACCGACCCAGCCCGTCCGTTTGCATAGCATAGTAAGTTAATGAATAATCTGAAAATTTTATTTTTTCCAGATACCCTGATTTTCATCTGGCTATAGCATAATTTAAATTACTAAACACTGTCGGCCAAATATGAGTTTTATATGTGCAGGTGGTACCTTGTTAGACTTGGAAGTATTCTTTTAGGATTAGTTTGCTGAAGATAAAAACGTATCTGGAGAAACTAAAAAGCTTTGAAAATCTACCTATTAATCCAGGAATATTTGGTTTCCTTTCCGGCCTTTCCACAAAGAAACGCTAAAAGTTCAAAAGCCACATATTTACAACCTCGATCACAGAAAGGCATTTTTTACCAAATAAGTAACTGAGATACCACATCATAGCTCCAAGTACTTTGGTAATAGAAATAAAAGTTGTAAAAGGTGTGGAACGCATTTTACGCTCAAGGTTTAAAGTTTTAGCCACGTATAAAGTTTGCACTTGGAAAAAAGTTTTACGCAGAACGAAAATGAAAAATGTGAAAAGTCTCTTTCGTTCACCAGTTGAGTTTTGCAATTGAATCAAGAGGAGAAAGTTTGACAAAAAAGTTTTGAAACAACTTTTCACTAACTTACTGCGTGAATTGAGCTGGGTTCCACGTTAAAAGGAAAGTAAATTGCTTCTGTCGAGAGTAAAAAATTTCTTCGGGGATTCTGTAATGTTGTTTGTTTATTTTCCTAATGCACGGGGTGGTTCATAACATGAAAGGCCTCCATCATCATAACTTAGAGGGTCCCAGATGCACTTTCAATGTTCAATTTGTAAAGAATCTTAAAAAGTCTTTTTTATTAAAAAAAAATCACAAAAGTAATTTGGTAATCCATTTTTAACTATATGATCGATCAGATATTTTTTCTAGAGAACGAGTTACGGCTTCAGGCTACAGCTTACAGAATCAGCGACACCTACTGATAAATCAATCAATGAAGTTGATGACTAAAAGAATATCCAAATCCGAATCTCAAGTAATGGGTCTTGAAATTGACCACATCTCAGCGAAGAGTGATCGGACTCTCACCACGGCGAAGCAGCTGCAGCACCGTATACGGATAGTTTTTATATTTCGAAAATGATATTAATTTCTCTAGAATCTAGTGCGGCTTTTTTAAATGAATTTTTACGATCTCATGCATAAAAATCGGAAGTTTGATAGATAGACGTGTAGTTTGCTTCAAATCCATTGAAGTGATTTAAAGTGGGGTAAATAGCTTGTTGAATTGAATTGAATGTTAAACGGCATCAAGTACCCTTCAGAAAGAATACATACACTTGAACATTTTCAATGAAATCATGAAGCTCACCCCTCAGTTGTCAGTTTAGAAAGTAATAATAATATAACGCGTAATTGTAATATACGAAACGGAGACGGAGTAAGGTCTTGGTTAGTGTAATCATTGTGTATCAGTGCCCATTCCAATACAAGTTTGACGTTTGACGTAAACTAAAGATTCTGTTTGGTTTTGAGTTGGATTGACAATAAATACAAAGAGAAGATGTCAAATACCAAGTGAAGGAAGTGACAGTAAGGACCTTTAAGCTTTTGAAATGAAAATGAGACGGGAACTTGCCTTACCCTCTCCGTACTTGTCCTTTAAATCCACCTTTAAATATCAAACACCAATTTCTCCGAGAATTATGAAGCTCATAATTTACGGGTACCTTCGACGATTTAAGTATTGATATTACCTTTTATACGTCTTATAAGGTTTTCTTAAAAGGCTTCCACTAATTGACATTCGCATCCTCGGAAGTAAAGCCGAATGTTTTGATCCAACGAGATAAAGATTCTCCAACATAGCGTGGCAGCAAGGGTAACTTTTACACTATGCTACAACGGCTTTCGCGTCATATTAAATGAAAACATTTACATGTTACCTTCACACATTCTGGAGTAAAACCCTAAAATAACTCAATAGGAATGTGATGGTGTAGATGAAATGTGTATTCGTGTGAGTAAACCAACACGAAATGTCAACCCTGATTTGAAAAATGACATTATTATTTGGTTTGTGGTTTCACACACAGCCCACGTAAAATTTTATGGGTTGTTTGGTATGCAAATGCTAGATAGCTCTTAGCAGTCAAAGGGGCATGGGGTTACCGTTAGCGTGTGCCAAAGCTGGAGAAACTCAACCGGAAAATCGAATAGGATAAAATCGTACAGTAGGAAGTATTTGCATTTAGTCAAAGTCAAATTTTGAAGGAATGAAGGATTTTCTTAGTCTACAAAAGTGATTTTTTACAAATCGGTTTTGATTATTTATTGCAGATTGTTCAATGTTTTTACTTGAATTATGCTACCTTAGAATCTACCCTTTGTCTGTCCCTGCCCAAATATAGAGTATAGACTAATACTATAAAAAGCTGTGGAAAATTCGAATGGAAAATTATCCGTATTGGAAACGTTTGTCCTCAAATGTCACAAACTGTTATCAAACATGGTGTTCATTTTGCAGCAGTTCATTGTGAAAGGACTGACAAAGGTAGACGAGTCTATTGATCATGAAATAATTTTTCTGGTAGTCGGCGGAACTCAAATATTTAATTGCGTTAGTTGGTGGTGACTTTACCTTGTCAGTAATGGGTCTTGTACGGGTATTACACCATCGCGCATCGATTGAATTGCAGAGATTAATTTTGAAGGAAGACATGAGGGTGTCACGTCACCCACCAGTGTAGTTGTCAACTCTCTCAAACTCTCGTATTAATTAATAGCCTTCCACTTGAGATGAAAAACTAAAATGAGATGACTTAGACGTGCAACGAAAGCCAAACATTAATTAACCGCACGGGTGTCCCATCCTACCCTGTCTAGACGGCGTATTTCCAAACCTCGCATGACATAATTAAATAGCATACTGGTCGGCGGTCACAGACTCCTCAGGAGAATGCTAAAGTCAACCCTCTCAACCAATTATCTCACAAGTCAATTTGTTTTTATTATTATACAATATTATTTTTCATGAGTGGAGTATTTTCGTTCTAGTAACGATCCGTTATTAATATTAACAATATTTTAAAGCACTATTTTAAAAGCTATATTCCTATCCCGTCCATGCTGTTCTCTCATTAGCGACATTAAGTTAACAATTAGTTAGTAACTATTCTGTCTACACCACGGAGAATCAGACACACTCAAAGTGACAGTGAGTAGAATTATTTGTTGCAAGTCAGTCTTTAGTTTTTCAAAACTTGAAAAATTGTTTACGACCTGAGCTGGCATAAATGTTTCATTTTGATTTACTTTGATTTGATAAGCACAGAACATTGTTAAAATTTCGTTGTTAATCTCGTGGCATTGCGTTCTAATAGGGTTAGGTTCCACCCTGATAAGGTCCGTTTTATTTTCGACATCGTAGTTCAAGTACACATAATATGACCTGGTAAGTTATCAAAATATGCACCCTAACTTAAGACGACAAATTTTGACTTGTCTGTAATTTCTTTGTGAATTGACTTACCTGACCGGAGCCAATGTAATCCAGTTTAATAGACCTACAGTCATAGTTTTACAATGCGAAACACATTATTATTATTTTGCGTAGGTAGTACAATCCAGGAACACTTCACATCCGTATTTCCCAAAATCAATGCAAGGTTTGGTCTTTTATTGTGCTCTACACTTTTATTAGTCATATTCCTTCGTGTTCAAGTCGTGTGTCTTAGGAGCGTGGCTCCTATTATTATTGTCCATGCCTTGACACGAGGGCGGAAGTCATTCCTAGGATGGTTAATAAAGGAGCTCGTAAAGTCACGCAACGCAATCCAGAGAGAATAAACTGCGAATGGATTATTATTAAAGCTTTGACAAAGTCAACTCCGGATTCTGGATCAATTGACCACTCGTTTCTTCATATAAGTGTTTGAACGGTCTCTTTAATGAACCGAACGGTAAGAAAACATAAACGACGTAAAAAATGTGAGAATAACTACTTACAATCGTACAACAATCGTATCGCTTCGATGTAGTGTGATAATGAAAACGTCGACGTGGTAGTGCCTTATCACTCAAGTTCAATGTACGGTTATTCATGAATTATTAGAAGGTTTCAAGTTGAACAAAAAAAGTAATTAAATCGATTTTGTCAAGTGTGCCTAGAATGTGAGCCAAACTGCAATTCCCAGCGGCAAAACAAGAAATTCATTTAGAAATGTTTTAATTATATTTATAAAAAAAAACATCATATTAAGGCAGCATTAGTTTTCATGTAATGAAATTGTTTTGAAACTGCATACATGAGTGATTGGTTTATTAATTGCCATTGTTTTCCGTCAAGACTTTCTTGCATCTGTTAATTTCAAACCTAAAATTCTCACCCTTCATTGACTTTCCTTCTATCTATGCTCATTAAGAGTAAATCCTCAGCAGACACGCCGAAGTTTCCTGAAATTAATTAATCCGCCCTGACTTGTGTCATCATTTACCCGACAAATTGATCTACGAACACACACATTAAGTGCTCCAGGCTCATTTCAGGAAATTTGTCACCGTCAATCAGATCATGTCACCTAAACTGGGTGATACAGAAAAAAGCTCAGGTGACTGAACCCAAATTGTTTGAGCTAAAATACTACATTACACTTTGCTGCCAACAAATATTCATTGATTCCCTAATTAACTGCTCAGTTATTTAACATATTCGCGTTAATTAATCGATGTCGTCTATAAACAGATAATTCCATAAGTTCTAAGGTAAGTAATTTGAGACACCCTATGGTCGAAATTACTCAGAATGCAATGTGTCAGCGATGCGCCAGGGATAAAGAAATTCTGGGGGGAAATGAAGGATTAGGAGGATGACACGACGGACGGACAGATGAGATGACACGAATGACGAAAGGGTTAATGAACAACATTTCCCAAATACGTCCCATGTACCATGTAGTACAAATTACGATGGACCTCACAAATCAAGAAAAACTGTCGTCGATCTCGTATGTAGAGAAACAGCGGGTTTTTGGGCCCGCGGTAAGCTGAAGCTCAAGGAAATTACTTTGGGTTCGGGTTAACTTTATTTGCTTTTTGCGTCCCGATATATTTGTCTTCCTAAACAGGATGACTGATGAGACAAGGCGTACGATTCCAAAAACTCAACTCTGTTTTTTGTACCGATCGGATTACACGTTAACCACATGAGAAGGTATACATCTTCGGGTTTCTGAAATTACCACTACCTTATTCACCCAAAAGGATTATCGTATTGTATATTTTACGAGGACTCAACGCGTTTATTTGGTTATTTCACTCATGTTGGATCTTTCTGGCACATAAGTTAGCATGCGTGTAATGTATCTCAATCGTAATATTGTAAGGTGTAAGAAAATATTAAGTTAACTGGAGGGATACTTTGTATAGATGCGTGTAAGCAAAATTAAACTCGCCTGACTTAAAAATGGTCCTTACAAATATGTATATTTAGTTTGAACCTCGAAATGTCTCATATTTTATGAAGTATTTCATATTATATATTACTCGTTTCTATTCTTTCTATGAAAAGAAAGTGAGATATGCGGTTTAAAGGCCCGACATACTTGAAATATCACATTATATTATGCTAGAATATGAGAACATAAACACTCCATCGTCGACCCGTGTCAAGCCATTATTAGCATATTAAGTTTCTGTATAACAGGAGGACAAAATCCTCAGGACTGCTCCAAATCGTGTGGAAGAACTCCTCCTCTTCCAGTCACATTTAGAAACGAACCAGCCCCATATATAATTCACTATTTTGAAGGACACCATTCAAATCAATTCTACGACAGCACCGTAAAATTTGAACGTCATCTTGACACGTTTGTGACAAATTATGCAAGTATAAAGTCTAAAATCCCAATTTCGCCTTCCTAGTCTATTGAAGCCATATACTTAACTTAACCAAAATTTCTTGTTCGCTCGTAATGAAAGAATAATCTACATTCTTCATTACTTTTTCGTAATTGAAGCTTATAAGATCAAGTTTTCATCATGTAAGCCGAACAAGCGCTGCTAAGCGTTTTTAGAAAATTATCGAGGTAAAACCCAGGAGAGGTAGCACTAATCTTGTTATTGTTTGAATTACTGTATGTCATTAATAACATTTCTCACAACAATACGGAACATTGATTCGTCAAACAGTGCTCTAATATCTTGTATTCTTTTGTTTTTGTAGAATACCTGCTAATCAAAATGAATGTCGTTTTGTCGAAATGCTTGGTCAAACCTTTTCAGCAGCGATACCGCCGCTAGGTTTAGCGCATATCGGCGTATCTCGCCGATATGATAACCGTAATACCAAACTAGATACTAAATAAAGTTAGATTATATATATTTGCAACCCTCAGATTTGATTATAGATTATTCCAAATTGTTTTGAACCTCCGTGTACGTGTTACAGTTTAAGAGACATAAAAATAAATAAACAAGTGGTGTATTACACTAGTACAGAGGCAGAGGTTATTCATTCAATCAGAGAAAGTCATCCTAGTCAAACGTTGTTGTGGGATTTCCATTGTTATTCCTCGGACCACAAGTGGGCGTGATTGACTACTAAACATTAAACTTCTATTGAGGTGTGTGAGCAAGATATTAAGACTCGTGAGCAAAAGTTACCTTCAAAAATATCAAATTGGGTATTCAACTCAGATATGTTCAAATTCTTGTTTTCGACTTGCTTGTGTCAAAATGTCCTGTTATTGTTGTCAATAAATAAGATTAATGAAATTTTTATTTATACACCTTGTCGTCAAAAGAGAGATAACCCGGATTCTCGTAAGACCCCTATTGTTATTATTGAGTTGCGGTCTTAAAGACATGTAAAGTTTGAGTTTAAAAACTCATTTTCCGACCTCACAAGTTGAACCTAATCATCGAGTCCAAATTCTAACTTCAGAAACTATCACGGCATATCACATCTCTTACCCTGCAAAAATGCTACTAATTTTGTTAATTAAGAATATCCTACTTGAAGTTCAAAAATTGAATGCCTAACTAAATTCATTTGTGGATGGATGTATTTATACATTTCATTCATATTTAATGAAATACATGTTTCTTTCAACATCGGTAACAAAGCCGGGGAACAGTATAGAAAACCACAGGAGTCGTTACAAATTATCTAATTCCGCATGAAAATCAATTACCAAATTTAACTATTTCGTATCTCGGCCTACGAGCAAATCCTGCTAGATAAAATTTTGTTTGAAAATGAAACTTAGTATAAAAAGCTTTACCCAAATCGTAAAAGCCGAGTTTTACTTTTCTATTAGGTCAACAAACAAAAAGCTGAGAGTATTGAGTTTCTAACAACCGATTAACTGTAAAGAATTAACCCCATCCATGCTAGCAACGAAAAGATTTTAGTTTGGGATTCTCAAAAAAATGGGGTTTGGGATACTAAAGCTATGTGGGTAATAAAAAATGCCCACCTTCCATCCTGGGTAAGAAATATACACTGACAATATGGGACAGAAATTGAATGAATAATGCATATGTAGTACAGAGTCTTCCATAATTTCGAGCACCGATTTGCTTTTTTGCTTTGGTTTGGTTTATCACATTAATAATTATTTAATAACATTCCTCAGAACAATGACGAAGATTAAGTCATCAATGAATGAAACTGACTATGCGTTTGGACGGACATGAAGGTTCTTTATGTTGGTTGTAATGTAGAAAAGAACCAGAAATCCTGCTTCCGAGTTCTAGAATATTATGTCTGTTTACAGAAATTTTTGGGACACCTCGTACATATTGCCTACAGTTTTGGGAATTGAAAACAGGGACGGGAATAATGGTAAAGTTTGTTGAGCTAGGTTCAATGTGAAAAGTCAACATGGAGAAAAAATGAAATTGAGATCTTTGTGAAAGGATGGAAAGGGTAGGGCTTGTTCGGTGACATAACGGGGAATAAACAGTTAAGAAGAATTCATAATTCAGAATAAGACAAAAAAAAGTCTTATTAATGTTTTGCAGACAGGTGGTCGGGAGAATGATAAGTACAAATAATATGAGAGCTCACAATTGCTTTTTCTTTTATTTTCGAAAAAGTGAACGAACGGTTTAAGGAACAAGTGGACAAATGAGCGTATCCAACAACAATGAGACAGAACTTGCAGCGACTTTGAAAATTATTGTTTTAATTTTATTAAGTTGGACCTGAAAACTCAAACTCCAGAAGATATAACCTGAACGATTTTAATAAAATTAATGCCATTAATGTTTCAATTAGTGCATCCACGACATGTTCGCGCAATCAACCAAAATCTTTGATTAAATTATACTGTGGCCGATTGCTTAAGATTTAACAATTACATGATAAAATAGGACCACTTCAACACAACCAAAAATTTGATAAAATGTGGACAAATGGAAAGCAACTTAATCATTACGGGAAAAGAATGTGGCGACGTTTAATAACACTACGGTGATTATCTTTTACTTATATGAATTTCTTAGTTATTCATGGACTGCACATATTTCTACAGCCTATAACTACGACATTTTAAAATTTTAGAACACCAAATTGGTAGTGTGGACCAACATCTTGGCCCAACGCATCCGTGAACTAACGACAAGTTTCTTAAGAGCCGAAATGAAAGTGTTATCCTGTTTGTCTGTCCTACTAAATAAAGATTCTACTGAATTTCTCTGATCTCCTCCTCCGGAGAGCCTAAAGTCTGGTAATGGCTCTCACAGCGTGGAAGGGTGGAGCACCCAAAACTGGGTTGTCGCAAAAAAAAACTATTAAGGGATACCGTGAACAGACCAGACTTTTGTACACATGTGCCTGCCCACCAAACATTTACTGATAGATCAAAAAAATAACATTAAGGTGTTCTAGTCGTTAGTTGGATTCAACCAAGAAAACAACTTGGAACAATACCAGCAGCACCAGCACCCTCAAAAAGAAAAAAAAACAAATTTTTGAAGAATGAAATAAATTAAACAGAGGCACGCTGGCACGCACTTGAACTCGTAAATGTTAAATTAAAAGTATGTGAAGTGCGACAGCGAAATACCTAACAGTCTGTTCAATTCACAAGCTAAATAAATATTTGGTATATTATTGTAAATCCGTATCTTATCTTTATCCTGTCCAAAAAACGTGGGGATTTAATGACTTAGTAGGAGATTTGTGAGAAATGTCAAATCTGTGAGTGGATTTGGATTCAGATTCAAATTGCAAACTGGGCATTTGATTTGTGATTTGCCTTGCGTGGTATTACTGCAAAAAATAAACATTTTTTCGAAGTAAATAGAAATCGCACGTTAGTTATACCGCGGCTCTGTGAGAGAAATCTTGTACACTTGTATTGTCTTACGGAATTGAACCGAAATTAAAAGATTATGTGCAACTCGTAATAATTCTTTCAGTCAGCTTGTGAAACTTAATTAAAGCTGAGATTGAAAGATTGAAAAAAAAAAAAACTTTCATTGATCGTTTTGTGCAATCCTAAGAAAAATTCCACTCGTGTGAAACTGTAAAGCAAGTACAGAGTTTAAACGAATTTTTATAAGAAACCAGTGAAAATACACCCAATTGGAACAGCATTGTGCGAAAGTAAGAAGGTTGATTTTGTGAGAGAATCTTGAAAATGAGAGATAAAGCTATTTCGCCTCTGACTTTCTGAAAATCTCGCAACATCAAGGACAATATTAAGTGAGAGTGAACTCGTGTCCGTCTCAAACAGACTTAAGCAAGGATTTAAGGGTTTCCATACAAAACTAGTACCAACGCTAATATCAATTTTGTGAAACCCCTGGGATTCTCGGGAACGCAAGAACAATCTCGATATTAAATTGTGGCAGCGAAGGACAATTTTGGTGACGAAAGCCAACCCAAGAAACAGTCATATTGATACGGCCAGTTGACTTAATCTTAAAATTTTAATGAAGCCTATTTAACGGGCAATGACGACACCATCAAGTATGATTTACGGACTGTGCAATGGAGGGCTCTCAGCCCAATTAGAAAATTACCCGCCAATGCATCAGCCCAATTACTATGTTGGAACAGGGTCGCCATTAAACCACTCATCCCCTACTGTGGAACACTTACAAAATTCATCCGTGTCTTCAATAGCATCATCAGCGCCATATTACACACATACGCATTCGCACCACCCTCCATCTGATTACTGCGGTTACAACAATTATTCTTCGAATAACCCTCCAAGCGGAACACTAATTCAAACGCACTCCCACGCGCAAACTCACGCGCAATCACATCCACATGCGCACTCGCTTGCGCATGACCACACACACACACCTCCGGTATCCATCGCAGTCGGAGACAACGGCCTGAGTTATGCTAATTTGGACACTACCAACATAAACACGAACGGCGGTTATGGTCACGGGCACAACGGGAGTGGCGGGATCTACTCACACCCCTTATATTCTTCCACGGGTCATGACCCACTAGCATATGACCCCGGGTCAAGTTCAACCTCTGCCTCTATCACTGACCCGACCATTCCACTCTCAATATCTCCTGCTTACCAGCATCACCCACATCATGATTCGTACCACCACCATCACGGTCACGGTCTTCACCACCCGCCGATATTTCCGGGCGGGGACATGAAATTTGACGACATTAAACCGACTGTGACAAACAATGGCATCCTAGCCGAAACAGCTGGGCACAATTTGTGTGAGTTAAATTATGATTTTCAAAACCCAATCACCCAAGCTGGACCCCCGCCATCGCCGTCTCTGGCGCTAGGTCAAAGTTCCTGTTTGATGACCACAGCGCCAGTTCAACCCAGTGCGGGAAACAACAATAGCACTGTTACTTCTCATCATCAGCAGCATGGTCACGCTATGATCCTCCCACATTTACATCAGCAACAACATGGCAGTCATAATCATAACCCGGCTGGATTATCTGGCATCCATTCTCATCTCCCGCCTACACATTCGCATGTCCCACAACTTCAACAATTGCATCCAGGGCTGGGTCAATGTACTTCATTACAACAGCAACAACAACAACAACAACAACAGCAAAACAATCCTAACATCCCGACTTACAAATGGATGCACGTTAAACGCAATGTTCCTAAACCGTCTTGTCAAGGTTAGTCATGTAAAATATTTATTAAAGAACAGTTGTTAGTTAGAAATTGGTACACAAATGCTTGTTGCCCTGAATTGTTAGTCCAGTGTCTCAAAAAGGCCAGATCCATTATTCCCAAACTTGACAAAAAAATCGGACAAAGCAGTATTACCCCTTGTTGCCGAATAATGTACAAGATTTTTCACTGAAATCCTGTCCTTGTCAAAATCCTCGCCAAGAGGTCTAAATCATCCAGACCAGGGATTCCTTGTATAAATTCCTAAGCCGAAAAATTTCTTCGGCGAGTAGTTTAAATTTTCGGCAATTACTAGCCTTTAATTAAAAAATTACACTGTGCGGGTAATGTCGATTTGAGCAACCATATAACGGAGACGGAAGCCATCAAAATAGAACCCGCAGTTTCAGAATCTACGATTAACAATGTGTCGCAGAATAAAAATTTAGCGGAAGGTGTAAGGACTTGTTGAGAATCTTTTAGATCCTCAACAAGCGTCCTCAACAACCGTCTATGTCTTCCGCTTATGGGGGAATAGAATCCAGTCTATTATATATTTGCACAATCGCGACATAGACTTAACAATTCGTATGTCAATTCGTTTAAGTTGATGAGAGCACAGCGCAGGCAAATCCCATTTAGTGTCTTTGCAGACATAAATTTCATTGTGAAAATAGAAAATCCCATCTTTTCAAATTTCGAACTAATTGCAAGATAATGAGAACGAACTTTGTATATTGATTATCGGTATTTGTGCTTCGGTTTTAAAGATTTTCAGTCGAGTCTAGTAATTGGATTTTTGCGTACAATCGTGCAATATGCTTTGGTTAAGATGAATTTTCTTTGAAATTATTGACTTTCTAACAAACCCGCTTCAATTGTATTAGAGCTAGAGCCAATTTAGAATGGACCAGCCCGTATGTGTTTGTATTGTAGAATTGAAACCGTAAAGTAATGCACTATTAGCGTCTGGTACGACAATAATTGAACTGTGTTATGTCTAACTGCAAAGTTCAATCGCTTTAAATGTTGATGCGTTAATCCTTTGATGTCATATTGCAAGAAGTGTGAATTTCCACTCTGAGCTTACGCTGGGCTTAAATTCTAGATTTCATTATAGTACAAAAATACACGTATTGGCGGATTTTCGACCGCATTCATGTCGTATATTAGTCCCACAGATCAACAGCATGATTAAGTATTGCACTACAGCCCACAACATACCCGACCAGATCCAGATTAGAAATGTGTTTCAGGATTACGAATAGCCGATGCTATCAGCGTTTAATCAGAGAAGCACTAAACTAATCCAATAGTAACAAAATAATAGGCAAGACTATTGAGAACTCTAGGAGGAGCAACGTTTCAATAAAGCCTTAGGCCTTGTATTGTCGTAAGTAACATCCTAGTCTAATCCTACTATAAAAATCCAAGTAAAAAAATATTTTGTGTCAATTTTGTGTGGGAGGATATCTGAAAGTTATGTGATTTACTTGGAAAGACTTAAAAAAAAGTCTAATAATGGAATTAAAAACGAACTTGGACTGCTAAACATAAACATTTGTCGCAGTTCTTAAAGTTCAGTCGAGTCTCCGACGCTGACATGGACATCAATTGAGAAACATTTTCAACCGTAATAAGTCTCAAAGCATATTTATGATGCGTTCCCGTTTTAACGGATGTTATTTTTATTTGTAATTTTAACGTTTTAGATACAGTTTTATAATTTTACAGTCGTGCTTTATGTTAAAACTTCGAATTCATAATTAGCATTGTCCAAACTTTAATTCTGAGAAATTGTGGAGCAAAAGAATGTCAATTGCATTTGAGCTGCGTTATCTGAGGGATCCAAGTGAACCCCCCAACTTGTCAAGACAAGGTCGTCGGATAGAACAACTACAAACAAAATTGCGGCAATATTTGACGAGACTTCGTGGTAGCAAATCCTATCCTTCGATTATCTCTCCAACTCTTCATTTCTGTCAATCAACTCGACCTGTCACATTATTATTTTGAGGGGCTTAGGCTTTAAACAACCAGCATGACATATGTATTTAATAACAAGCACCTGTCAGCATTTTGTTCCTTTGCCAGCTCGGTAGCGGTCACGCGGCCTAACATGTTAATAAAATCCTTGTGGTTTGTTCATGAACCTATGAACCAGTTTGTCAATCATTTGGATTCAAGTAATCGCGTACAGGGTGACGCATAACTGTTGACTCGCACACCTGTGGATTAATGTTTTCTGGATCTCTACAGTTAAATAGATACGGGTGATACATAACGCCACGACTGTTCATAGTTTGTTAGTTCAGAACACAATAATTGCTCATTAGCGAACAGTAATAAATAATTATTGTCATTTTCAGTACATCAACACAAGTATACTGGAATTAGTGGTCGAAAAGTGTTATGAACAGTAATTTTACATGCATATTTCTTTGGACACCTTGTAAATGAACTTATTTCGGGAATAATTCTTGTTGAGGATTTATTAAAACAACACACATGAGACATCTCATTGTCACCTGTCAACTATTACGACTGGCTCAAAGTACTTATGGCGGCGATGCGGCGGTTTGTCATGTAATAGTGATACGGCATGTGACATTTCTCTTTCATGTCCACCGGCGTACCCTCACATTTTTGATTTCACTTTCAATTGAAAAGTTGAGTGACAGTTGGAAATTCGTAACTTTTTATGTGCATGAGAAGTTACTGGCTTGGCTTGACACAGTTTTATGTTCGCGTAGATAGTCTTGAGGATACCTGAGCTCTTAAACGTATTTCTTGGAAATTCTTTACCAAATAATTTAGGTTTTGCTGATAACGTGGCATTTCTAGCGGCATAGTGTGTTAAAAATTCTACCTTTTCAGATTGGGTGTCTGGTAACCACAGTGTACTATACAGTTAAGAAGAAAATATCTTTAATAAGATCACTGCCTTACAATTAAGGTTGCCTTTCAGCACAGTATACAGCCAACAAAATGATTTTA
>JAQFYE010002896.1:0-16706 GCA_034694305.1 Protaphorura glebata
CGTCCTCCGCCATACGGGCACAAATGATTTGGACGTACATATACGTCCTCCGCCGTGGTGGCACTTTTTTGAAAATTAGTATTCGCTGCAATGGCACGACTCTCTAGGACGTATATATACGTCGTTCGCCGTTAAAAGGTTAAAATCGATTTGAATTTTTGAAAATTATTATTAATCCTTCAGAAACAAAGGAGACATGCCAAACTATAAATCTCTTCCGACTGGCAGGTGCATTCTTTAGGATGTAAAGCATTGCAAATGCCAAAAAGTCGGGATTCAGAAAAAGTGTTTCAACCAATTCTGTATTGTGATTTTCCTTGTCTTGTGGAAATACATAATTACCTACGTTTCATGTCGTACAAGTGTGCAAATTACGAATTGTCAACATTTAATTTGTTGTCCAGTCAGTCAGACATTGAAAGGCATTACGGTTTAATTTTGAGTTTTATTTTTCTGCAGGCAAATAAAACATTTGAAATGTTTGTTAATTTTTGGACAAAATTGTTTAATAATGCTCAACTGTCTGCACTTTCGCAAAACTTCATCTGTGACTGTGAATAAGATTTGTTCACGAGTCTGTTATATCTCCCACAGGCTTAGTTTTAACACAATGTATATTCTCATGAAAACTTAGACTTTTCTGTGCGTCAATGTGAAAAGTGTGCAGTTTTGTCTATAAATAGCAAAAGTAGCGGACGATATAGGCCAGGTTAGGTAGCTAGCTGACATTTGCGATGTGCAATATGACCTGTGACCTCAAAAATTCTCATAACACGTATTCCAAGATCATTTTTAAAAATGGTTGCAATAAATGACTAACTAACTAATTATTGCTAATGCATGTCCGCATAATTACAATACGAACGTTTTTTTGCAATTAGCACTAATATGCGTCCTCCCCCAATCCTACGCCATTTTGAAGGTTTGGGAAATGCAGATAGCGCTTCCCATTAAGTCTTAAGTAAAGATGCATCTAAATTGATCGCGTTTGGAAATGCATTCACATCACACACGAAATAAAATACCAACTGGTTGCCTTACAGTCCACACACAAGATAGTCAGTCACATAGTCACATTCAGTCGAAATGGCTCCTATATTGTCAAAACTTTTGCCCGGTATGCTATGCTAGTGACGTCCATCAGGGGTGGAAGTCTGTATAAGATGATCGTAGATACGAGAACATGTAAGTCGAGGGAACAGCGAATAAGTTTTATTGTAAATCTGAAGTCGTCATTCATTCTCAAATGGTCTGGGGACTAATTTAATTTAATTTAATATATCAGCGTACGAGAATGATTCACTCATCTCAACCACTCCAATCCAATAAAACAGATTAAGGTTAATTAATTCAATTGTTGAGACCCGACTGTATGCATCCTAACAAATTCAAACCAAACTGAAAAGAATGAATTGTCTTGATGGATTGATAACGGGCGGAAACTTATTCAGACTGGCACATCCGACCACAGATCACTTCCGTCCCAACTCGCAACAGAATAATGAATAGTAACTGCTATTATTTTTGGGACTTATGTTTCCGCTCCATTTAATTTAAAGCGGCTGCATGGCAATAAGCTGTCTGTCTCTCAAGTCAACCAAATATGAAATGAAGGTTATAAATGTCAACAAATGCGTACATGTATCAAGAGAGAACTATTGTCTATATTCTATTGAAATGGAAATCAGTTTTGCTAATACAGGGTACCACAAACTGATGCATACAATTTTATTCGGGTCTAACTACAACGATTTTGTTGGTGTTGGAGCTTTTTGGATCTGAAAGAATAAAAATCTGGATTCCATTCAGTACCAGGGAAAAATCGTAAATCACATGAGCAGTGAAGCATTTCGATGACACGTTTAACACAAATTGGTCTCAAATGGGTTTCCTTGAAAAATACTGGCATTAGTCCGGGTCAGTAATTGATGGCCAGTAATCTGTAATAATTCATTGACCTTAAGAATTATTTCGCCTGTCTAACTCGAAATTGAGCCAATTCGTGAAAGAAAGCCACCGAAATAATTCACGGCTTGTCGGCTCCGTAATATAATCAAGACACATTGTTTTAACCTTTCCTTCTTCAGCTAGCTTCAATTTGGTCCGACCTTAACAAAATCAGTCTTTCAAAAGATGGCCCAAGATGAAGTTAGATACATATATTGGAACACCCTGTGTATTACGTACATGTACATATTTTCAAGGTGGTTCATAATTTCTCACCAACTGTTACTCAATAGACATAATGCAATAAATAGCCTGTGAAAGGCGATAAGAAAGATTACTGGTTCTGAAAATATGTGCCGTCGTCTTTTAGTCACGACTAAATGGCATGATTTTCATTGAAAATAGAATTCTCAAGTTGTGTAAAATCCTAATTTGAGTTAAGGATTGAAGTAGTTTATTTTATTACATGTAATAGAAGATTAAGTCACCTTCGTCACATTGATACCACAAGAGCGACCGCATCCGTCATGCAAGTATATGTACGAAATGTACTATAAAACAAAACAAAGTTATAAGGAAATGTTACGTACTGTAATTAGAGCAAAAGTGTCAATGGGAAAATAAACTTATAAGCATAATATTATACAATATGCTAATCCTGTCCATGAAGGAATAAAATTTTATAGTGTCAGTTACAGGGGTCTGCATTGCGGGTCCGTATGGCTAGTTTTGTCATGTAATACGAATCCTATCCATTGGAAATAACATGGAAACTGCACCATGCACCGGATTCGTGTAAAACGTAGCAAAATCCATAAATGACTATGGAAATTTTTATATATCTCTTGCCATTATTTTATTGCTGCGAATTTCAATAGAACAGAATATTGTAGTTATCCTATTAATTACTAAATCTCTGGCCAGGTATCAAAATTTCACATCACGAAATTCACCGTTCTCGAAATTTAATTTGTACATAATATAAATATCCCATGAGGAGACTAATTTTATTCATTCAGGGTTCTCAAAAAATCAGTTCAAACAGCAACAAAAAATAAAAATTATTGACATTTCCTAACTCCAATCCATCAACACGTTAACATATCGTACAGTTGAATATACTGAATCTTTATATACAGGGTGTTTCAGAAAAAGCGGATAATTGTTTGATAATATTTAGGCGTAGTAACGAAAATTTACATTACAGGCAATGAGATTAAACCACCCAACAACGAAAAAAAGCACAAACAACTATGCGCTTTTTCTGAAACACCCTGTATTCGCAAACCTCATTTGAAATATGTGGTGTGAATTGATTTCAGGTCCTATGCTTATACATTAGAATCAATATCGTACCAATATTCGTATAGTTCGATATATAGAGAGTTCACTGTACTGAGAAGTATTAACTCAGTGTATGATGATGCCATTGAGATTTAAGTAGTGTTATGGGAAATTTCGTTAGAGCATCCAAAGGTTACATTGCGAAACCATGCGAATTTTCTCTGGTTGTTAAATTTTTTTTTTGTAAGTTTTGTGTACGAATTACTCCTATGTTATGTGCATTGAAGTCACGGTCTCATGAGAAACCTTGACGATCTTTTATTAGTAACCACTAACCAGTCAGTCGGTTTCTCAGACCAGTAGGTAAGTAAGAGTAGAAGCATTCAGTTCAGAAATCATGACTGTGACTGTGACATGCAGTGACTGTGTCACTTTTCTTGGAATAAATTGGTTTTCTATTTGTTAAAATCACTACCTACTTAAGAAAATTGCATCTTAAAGTGGTGGACTGGATAAGTACGGACGAATGAAAGTGTCGTGCCAAGTGTTTAAGTTTCGTCTGTCATCCAGAAATTCGTGAGCACGTGCATTAATAATATGCACATGCACAAATTGTCTCTTGTAATGTGCAAGCATAAATGTCATCTCAATTTTTTCTTTCTCAAATTGCGGCTACCCCTACTTAAGTCGAAATAATTATCCAATGTACTTAAATGTACATTATGACGTAAACCCCTAACGTGGTCCTATTTAACCAATTAACTCTAATTTCCGAGCAGTGTCGTGTGTTCATGTGAAAATTGGTAATTATTGTCCTAAGGTCTCCGCGTTGTACAAATTGTCATATATTCCAGCACAATATTACGTTTTGTTCACGTTTCTTTCTAAAAGAGACACTCTTTAGATGTCTGAAGCTATAAATCGTCAAAATATAAAATTTCTGGCGACAACTTTCTTTTAATCTGATTTGTTGAAGTGCGTGATTGACTGTGCAAGGGGTTAGTATATTATCTAAAAATCATTCCTTGTAAAATAATTGGAGATTTAGATTGGGCGAGGTTCGCTCAATAAGGGAATTACTTTATTTCATCGGGATAACGAATTCGTGCGGATACCGGTGCAGGTCCTGGATAGAATTTACAGTCCTATTCTTTTATATTTTGTGTAGACATAAATTCTAACATGTCTTTGTGAAAGTGCAGAGTTCATTCATTCGTGCGTGTTTTATGACGGACAGCAGAGTAAAATAGAGTTGGCATGCAACCGACAGTTTTCGAGAAACCAATTTCGTCTAAGAAAGGTCGTTCTGTTCTATATATAGACTATAAACCCGCTTCTTTAAAAGCCCTTTGGGAGTTCACTTCAACTACTTCAGTAACTACTAAGTTACGTACATTGTGGTTCATAACATTTACCACCAAAGCACCTCAGCGGTTGCTAGAAAAAGTGAGAAATACATTTCAAAATTTTTTTTGCCTCAGATCTATTGAACAGTCAGTATAAATTAAATACACCTAAATTTTGATTGCCATAAGGCGGTTTCAAATGTCTCAGCGTGTGTTTTTTGTACATGTTGAGTTGGTTCCAATTTAGACTAGAATGTACCCCTAGTACTAAAAAAGAGCTCCATTAGAGATAGAGATAGACCATTAGAGATTGAATGGAAAGAAATATAGGAAATAATAATTTCTATCTAGTACTCTGGGTAATGCATTAAAAATTATAACATTAGTTGAGCAAATGATAATTTGTATCATGTGTCCTCTGGGCAATCTTTGTATTGGAAGACGGTGACAGAATAAATTCAATTTACTTTTGTGTTGAAAAAAAATCGAAACAACGACAACGGCAGTTAAGGGAGTGCAGACAAGTGGTTATGAACCACCCTGTACATTAAATGAATCGAGTTCGATATTGCCTGCCAGTTTGAGTTCATAATATCCAGACTCTGCCAGAGAGGAACATTCTGCGCATTTCTCCAGTTGAAAACCAAGTCTTTTCTAGTCCAGGACCGAATTCCAGTTCCAGTTTTCTGCTCCAGAATCCGGAAAACCGAATTCCCGTCCAGGAAAATTCGCACATGCATTTCGCATGTAAAATAAAATTCAGTTTAGTTCGGCAGACGGGGACATGCCTGTCTGCGTACAGTCCAATTTTCTCTGCTCCAAATTTCCTAATTATTAAAAATTATATCCAGACAAAATATATAAGTAACATTAAAACATAAAATATACAAAATAATGTACATAATTATAATAATTTTGTTATTAGCACAAGTTTTATCTGCTATAGTGGCTGTAATTCCTGACTCGTCAGTACTCCGACAGTTTCTGCTCTCATGAGATTGATTACTTAGAAAAAATTACACTGACACTTGACTTGCACAAATTTATCAATAGCTACACCGGAAACCACAAGTATATAGTGCATTAGAAAAATTAGACTCAGACTCATATGTCATACCACCAAAATGATGACAAGAACAGAAAATATGCATAGGGAATGACAATTGAAAGGTTTCTGGGTAACGACGATGTGCTCCATGAAAATGGTGGTTAAAATGTGTCTAGTAGTGTAGTAAGGTCAAAAATCGTGTCGAGAGTTTTGTGAGCTTCCGTGATACTGAAGTGTCAATTTTTTCCCATACTAATGTACTCTAGTTTTTTTCTGATTTTGGAATTCGGACCTAGTGTCGGTTTTAGTACTATTCAAAACTTTTTAAGTTGTCGGGATTTTTGTGCTTTTCGGGATGTCTTTGTGGTTGTAATTCTGTGACAGCAACTTTTAATATTACGCTGTGACATAAATTCTATTGCAGACCACAATGAACAAACTACAAAACTCAAACAAAAGAAAGTGATTCGATAGAAATACTACCTCCCTGGAACCTGGGCATAATTGATTACGTGTATGCAGAAATAATGGCTTAAGTAAAAATTTTGTTTCGTGCTAAAGAAAGAAACGATTAGCGAAATCAATATCGTGCTGGTGTGTAGACTGAGCGATCCAATTTCTCAAAAGTCAGTTTTGATGGATTGGAATTGAAACCACCGTTGTGCGTGACACTTTCGTCGTACGGAGGGAGACGTGTGTGTGTGTGGGTCCACATTATCGACGTCGACAAAGAACAAGAAATTATCGAACCAACCAGCATCCAGAGTCAAGAGATTGATTGACAGTGAAATCCGTCTACATATGCAAGAATGACAAAGGACGTAACGAGACCCGAGTGGGTATGGAAAAACTAGTGACGAATCTCGACAAAGTTGAAAGAGCCATCGTATCGGGACTATCGAATTTCGCAATAAGTGGGCGAACATGTTATTATAATCTATTGTCAACTGCCACTGTGTGAATAAGAAAAACTTCAACACAATTCCAGATTCCATCCAAGAAAATTCCATGTCGACTGACGACAAACCCGTACAAACATCGTCAGTCTCTGGAAAAGCTCAAAGATTTCAAGTACAAAGAAGAATATAATCGATAGAACGTGAACGCACGTGGTGGCCGGGAAAATGCATCCGATCACAAGGAGAACTTTTCTAATCTTTTTGTCATTTTTATTTTGCGCGATTTTGGTCCACAGTGTTGTGGACTTTCGGACATTATTAAGTAGCACTACTCCGTACCCAGTGCAATTGACTGGAATGGGAATTGATAAAGAGAAAAGAGACTGGACAGATAGAGAATTTGTTACTGGATCAAGGCTAATTATTAATACGACTGGGTGCAAAATACCTAGGACGCCGATTATCCCTGAATACTTCAAAGAAAAATGGCACTTAGATAAGATACCGATTTGTGATTACGAAACCGTTTTGTCTACCTTGTCGGAGGATCAGGTAAGTTTCAGATTACAAACTTTCTGTCGAAAGCTTTTCAGAAGATTCGGCCAGATATTTTGCTCTTGGGTAGGAACGGGCGGCCTAGGGTGATATCCTTCAAACTTTATGACTTTTATACGCCTGGGGGTGATATCCGGCCAACTTTATAACTTTTGTACAAATATCCGCCGAATCTTGGCCGCAGAACTACTACACTAGTTTTGTATTTCTTTGTTGCAGATTTTGCGGCTAAAACCCGAGTATGAAACCTCTAGCTGTTGCCTTCATGAAGTAACTCGCATGGACAATGAGGACAAAGGCTACAAGTAAGTGCTGAAATAATTTGAATATAACTTGAAGGTGCATCTGACTGACGAAAAATGTCAACTAACTGTATTTCATCTGAATTTTAGCCTGTCTCCGTGTGAAGAGTTGACAGCGTTTGCGGACGTCCGCGGAAAAGAAATTCTGCTTACAAAATGTGGGAAGGCAATGAACTTTGACGTAAATCTTGGAGTGAAGGCTCCAGTCCAAAAAAAACTTGACCATTGGAAAAGTGTTCTAAACGAAGACCTTCCACCTACTGTGATTCTCTTTGGAGTCGATACTATGTCCAGATCTCACGCCTATCGAAGTCTCCCAAAAACAATGAGATTGATGAAGAAAATGGGATTCGTGGACTTCACCGGATATCATTCTCTTGCACCAGCTACACTTAATAATTTTATGGGATTTTTGATGGGGTTACCAAGGGAGGAAGTGAGGGCTGGATGCGCTCCCAATTGGACGTCACCTTTCGACAGTTGTCCTTTTATTTGGAAAGAATTTAGCCAAGCAAAATATATCACAATGTATGTGGAGGATGGGTCTCAAACTTTTAATTGGGGTGGTCAGTCCGGATTTAAAAAACAACCCACTGATTATTACATTCATGCTTTATTCAATTCAATCAAGGATCTTCGGAATAAGAATTCACCGGTAAGGTTAAGTATAATTTACAAAAGAACACCGCACAATCTTAACGTCGAAAAGTAGTCTCTTCGATTTGACTGCTTTCTTCATTGTAGCCCTTGACCGCCTGAACAACTTTTGTGAAGGTTTTGCCGCCGACGGGTCTAACCGTTTGCCTGCTAGACACATACCTCGTAAGGTACACCTAAGTTTCACCTTGCGAGGTCATGGGAATCCGTGACGCATTCATGACGTCCGAACGTGAATTTGGGCAATGTATTTGTAGCAGTCAAATGGTCGAACTTTCTGGAGTAGAACCTTCACAAAAGTTGTTTAAGTGGTCACTTGCTACAACCATGGCATATGTACGTTAATTAACTTCAAATTGTTTATTTTCAAAATTTCTTTTGGTAGATTGGGAAGAACGAGGACAAGCTGGACTGTACTTCAAATGAGACTGTTCCTCAATTCGTGATACGATACTCGGAGCGTTTCGTCCGAAAATTCCGTGATGTTCCATTTTTCAGTTTCACTTGGTTGGAAGATCCATTCCACGACAATCAATTCACACTAGGCGTTTTGGACAATGAGATCCTCAGATTCTTCCAGCTCTTAAACTCTCTTCCGCATTTACTAGAAAGGAGTGTAATCATTTTCCTCAGCGATCATGGAGATCGTTTCAGTTTTTTCCAGACAAAGTCCGTTGAAGGATTCATTGAGAGAGGACTTCCACCTTTGATGATGAGAATCCCTGATAATTTAAAGAAGAAATTCCATGACCTCGACCTAAAACTAGTATTAACTAAAAATTCGAAAGCCTTGACATCTCCATTTGACCTCCATCACACATTCAAACACATATTATCCCTATCGACGAAGAATACTAGTAATGTGTCCTTCCAACCTGTCAAGTCAGACAGGTCATCATTATTCTTACCAGTAGCGCAGAATCGAACATGTGACACGATTCATGTTCAACCTGCAAATTGTGTGTGTGGGACTTCAATGGAAGTTGACCCTATTAAAAATCCTTACTACCTCACTAGAATTATGGAATTCGCAGAGAAAAGACTGAATAAATTAGTTTCGGCATCAAAATATGATAAATTATGCGCCAAGTGGACAGCTACTGTTGACACTGTTCTATCGTCCAGAATATTAAAGACAGCTGAGAATTACACTAATAATTTGATTCAATTCACGGCAACACCGGGAGATGCTAAATTCGAAGTTAAGGTCAAAGTGCTACATTTTATCACAAACTTTGATGGGTGTGAATTAATTGGAGACTTTGAACGGGTCAACGCTTATGGTAACCAGAGTTCATGTGTTCATTTTGAGACAGATGAAGATAAGAAAATGAAAGAATTATGTATGTGCAAATCGGAAGTGAAAGACGTTCCAGAACATCCAACTTAATTATGTCAAAGATAATAATTTACGGCAATGCCATAAAATCTTGCCGATAACTTCATATTGTGATTCGACTTGCCTTAGAAAGAAATGACTAATTAGTCCCGCTTAACTGGAGTCCGAAAAGTGAGATTCATTTATACCTGGTAAATGCCCGGATACGTTGTTTTCCCAACGATCTGATGATATAGTGAAGTGCACCGGCCGACACTGTGATTTCAAAAAATATGCAAGAGATTTTGCAAAATTATTTAAAATTTACGGAGAAATATTGCGCCGAACGGGAGAAGAGTTAAAGTACTGTATCAGTAATCTGAGACGATTCAGTGGTATCATTATTTGTCACAAGTTCTAAGTATTGATAATTAATTTAAATCAGTACTATAAGACCAGCTACTTACATTTTATCGTGTTTTACTGCGAATTAACATCGAATGTGGAGGAAGATGACGCGCCGGGCTGTTGTTTTGACCTCTGCCTGCCATCAGATCAGAGGTCACTTGAAAGAAGCGTCTGGTCGATAATCACAGTCATCGCAGTGTTTGAAATTATCGTGACAACTGAATGACCCCTGGAGTGCAGACAAAATTTACGTACTAGCGTCCTTCAATAATGACAAGAAAAATTAGAAATATCACGTTAAAATCAAGCTCCATTTCTTTTTACCTCTAGCAGTTCCTAATAAGTGAGTTGACCGATTTCAATAAATGTGCTTACAACGTCATGTGCGAAAATACTGCGTCAACCTTACCACGTTTCAACCTTTCAGTGTGTACCAGATAGAAATTATAGAATGAGCTTTTCTTGTTCAACTGTTGTAATGGAAAAACAAACTAATGAAAATGAAAGCTACGTCCTTTTCTAGAATTCTGCAATGGGCACTCTAGTGAACAAGATTTGACTGTGGTTAGATCGGCCATTCCATGATAGATTATACACGAAATAAAAATATTACCTTGTACTGTACTATGCAGTCGAGTAGGATGTTAGGTCAAATTAGATGGTGCGAGTTCCCATAATTTGTAATCCTTGCCAAAATGCCTAGTCAGATCATCAGATCAGAAGCTTAATTCCAAGCCAATATTCCAGTCGAACATGAAAATTAGATTTGAAATGGTACAAATCTACACAACGTATCACATCAGTAGATCTGTTATCAGAATCTCACAAATGACGTATGTTGGAGAGAGATTATCCACTAACTATATAACAAATTCGAGATGTACCAGGTGATATCAATGCTATGTTAGATTTAAATGATTGTAATTGAAGCTACTACATAGTTTATAACGGAACTGAAATGGAGTTAATAGTAATACACCATTTTCATGCACGAGAGCGAATTTTGTATTGACCGTATTTTATCGCGTGTAGAAATGCATGCAGTCCATTATGACACGTAGATTTAAGATGTTGTAAACCGAATCAAGTGATAGACCTTGCAAATATTACCGTTTCTAAAATCATATAATAATTGAAATTATGAATGAGATGCACAGACAATAAATCAATTGATAAAACGAAATAATTAAGTATCACGTGTTAAAAACTGTTTACACAAAAACAATATAATACCGTATATTAATCGCCGTTGAGATTGGTGATTGAAATAAACGCTTACAAATTATGCTGAAACGAGTTGTAATGCAATGCCATTAATTTCTCCACAGATTGTAAATATTGTATTCTTCGTGGATCTATATCCTGCCGACAACTCGAAATGAATTTCCTGAAATTTTCAAAAATGTTTCACGAGAGGAATACGAAGGTCGCCAGACATTTTTTGTTTGAAAAAATTAATTCCTGGAATTTTGAAATGAAATATTCGTTCTGCAAAGGGTAAGCTTCTCAGAATCCACCCTTAAGAGCAGTTCTAAAACCGAGTTAACTTGAGGGATCAGCCTTAAGTCATCTGATGGAAGATGTTACGAGCATACGACATTAAAGTTCAATTTAAGTTTCTGGTTATAACGATTTTAATGTACAAATTTTGTTAATGTCATACTTTATGAGAAGGCTAATTTAACTGCCTCGCCATTGTGTTTGATAACTCTCACGTCACGTCATTAAAACTGTCAAGTAAGTAGAAAGTTTTCTTGTCCATGGTTTAATGATGTAGCTACAATTTCATTAGCAGTGACCCAGTAATATTTTCCAGACGGTCAATAATATAATTAATCCTTCCCAATTGACGGGCTTGACTATTCTTTACGCCAAGAAATCAAAAATGAGTAGAAAGTCGGCCTCGTTTGTTTTGTGTATCTTGTTAATATTTTACTTTTGCATGTATTTTTGGATTTTAAATAGGGATTATACACTCTACTTTCACGAATTGAATATTGACTCACATCAGTTGGGGTCACGTTTAATTATAGACACACAGGGATGTAAAATCCCTAGGACGCCAATTTTCCCAGAGTACTACAAGGCAAAGTGGAAGGTGGTAAAAATGCCAGACTGTGGTTATGAATCCGTCATTTCTACCATGTCAGAGGACCAGGTCAGCAGATAACCAAAATTAATATCTTTTCTGCATGCAAATACTTGACGATAATTTTTTGTATTTCAGATTATTACAGCGAATCCTGAATTTGTGAAAAATCAGAGCTGCTGTCTGCATGAAATAACAAGAGTCGACAAAATCGACAATGGCTACAAGTCAGTTGCAATTATATACTTGGTATTTTTATTTAGTTTCATAACTACATTCTGATTCAACACCAAGTTTATAGGATATCGACGAGGACACAGTAACTGTTTTTTTTTAGCGAACGGCTGAAGAATATTTGTGTGAAATTCATCATCGACGTTCAGAATTGGGAAGACTTTATCATCGTGAATGTTGAACGAACTTTTAGAGCGAACCATCTTCTGTTTTATAACACAAATTTACTAGTAATAGAACAAGTTACTGTATAGGAATGTACCGAACATTCGGTCGGCCGAATAGTTCGGCCGAACCGAATATGCGGTATTCGGTTTCGTGGCAGAATATTCTGCCGAGTGCCGAATAGTAAAAACTGTGTCGAGTGGGGTGTACCTTCGTGATATTCAGTTTTTAATGGTTTTTAATTTTTTGACCGTAAGGAGTGAAATGCGAGGAAAATGATTTGTCAACCGAAACTAAAATTGAATTTGTCTATTGGTTGTTGGTATCGGTTGGCTATAGCAGTGGGATGCCACGAATTTCCGTAACCGTTAGGTTGGACACATTTCTATTTAAGTCATTATCTCCATAGGCCGCGCGATATATAAGCTGCTAAAACGTGATCAGTTCATCGTTGAGTGTCGGCAATTCGAGTTAACTAGAATTTACCTACTTAAACCTATCTTTGCATTGCAATTTTTTGGCTTTTTTGTGGTTGCCGTTAAGCCGTTTTGCATACGACCAATACACTGCTCCGTGCGCTAGCTTCACATAGACACCCCACATGCAAAAAAGGGCCGAATAGTGGCCAAATATTCGGTATTCGGTATTCGGCCATTGGCCGAATACCACTATTCGGTACATCCCTATTACTGTATTTATTGCGTGTCGGGATTATAGGGAAATCAACGAGCTCAGCAATTCACGGTTTATTATTATAGGAAAATGATATTTTCGGTAGAAAACTGGATTTGTGAATTGCGGTATGGATGGATACTAAATATAAAATATATATTTAACGATAATTTTACCTGAAACCACAGCCTTACTTCATTTGTGACTATGAACTTTCCAGTCTCTCACCTTGCGAAGAGTTCACTTCATTTATGGACGTAAACCAAAAAGACATCCTACTCACACAATGTGGGAAATCGTTAAATTTTGACGTCAATTTCCGTATAAATCCTGAAGTCCAAGAAAAACTAGACTATTGGAAAAATAGTCCACCTTCTGTTATTCTATTTGGAATTGACACCGTGTCCCGTTCGCACGCCTTTCGGAGTCTTCCAAAGACCTTGGGTCTGATGAAGAAAATGGGGTTCGTGGATTTCAAAGGTTATTGTTTAGAATATAAAACAACTAAACAATAGACTAGAATTCTGAATTTTTTTTATTCGATTCAGGTTATCATTCTCTGGAACCGTCAACACTTACGAACTTCATGGGATTCCTAATGGGCTTACCAAGGAAAGAAGTTAGGAGTGGTTGTGCGCCGAATTGGACGTCACCTTTCGACATTTGTCCTTTTATCTGGAAGGATTTCGCCAGAGAAAAATATATCACGATGTATGTGGAGGACGGAGATCAAACTTTTAATTGGGGTGGTCAGTCAGGATTTGAACAACGACCAACGGATTATTACATACACGCTCTCTTCAATGCAATTCGGGACCTTCGATCTGAAAATGTAACAAACTATTTATAAATGGCCTCCTGTTAAAATTGTTTTCGATGTTTCCATACATGTGCGACGCGACGACCTACGCCCTAACACGATCTACGCCTAACCTCGCGGCATAATCCGGGGTCAGAATATTGCCTTGCCTAACCTTTTAATATATTCATTTCGTTTTCGGACCATCGAAACACTGGTGTTTGAGTCAGAATAAGTCTTAAGGTCCAAAATCGTTATAAATCAATATAAGATTAATCGCATTTTACATATCCTTAGAATGACGTCGACACAGTCAACAGAGACTGTACGTCGAGTGAAACAGTTCCAGAATTTGTTGTCCGATACACTGAACGTTTCATTCGAAAATTCAGAAATCTCCCATTCTTCAGTTTCACATGGTTGGAGGACCCATTTCACAATAATCAATATGCATTACGATCAATGGATGAGAAGATCTACGGCCTTTTCGAACTTCTAAATGCACTCCCAAACCTACTCGAAAGGACTCTCATCGTTTTTCTCAGTGATCATGGGGATCGATTCAGTTTTTTCCGAACAAAATCCCTGGAAGGATTCATTGAACGAGGATTGCCTCCACTTTTCATTAGATTTCCGAAAACTTTACGAGAAATGTTTCCAGACTTGGACAATACTATGCTGAAGAATACGAATGCATTAACTTCTCCGTTTGACCTGCATCATACACTTCAACATATTTTATCACTGTTAAAAGACACTGACGAGAATATCACTTACGAACCTGTTATGACGGACCGATCTTCACTGTTTGTACCTGTCGACACGAACCGAACATGTGACCAACTGAACGTGCTTCCTGGGAATTGTGTTTGTGGAACATCCGTTGACGTGAAACCTATCGAAAATCCGTATTACCTTACAAAAATCATTGATTTCGCGGAAGGTCATTTGAACAAGATAATCTCGTCCTCAAAATATAAGAAGTTGTGCCATCATTTGACAGCGTCAGTGGAGTCCATTTTATTTTCCCAAATTCTGAAGACATCTAAGGAACACACGGATTACCTAGTTCAATTCTTGGCCGCTCCAGGGGACGCCAAGTTTGAAGTTAAAATAAAAGTACGCCATTCAGCTTCCAATTTTGATGGATGTGAACTCATCGGAGAATTCGAAAGGGTCAACGCTTACGGGAATCAAAGTTCATGCGTAGAATTTAAAACTGACAATGATAAAAGGATGAAGGAATTATGCGTTTGTAAAACGGTTGTAAAGAGGAATTATCATCCATATTAACACTGGTGTAAATTAAAAGCATTTCTGTATTTGTAATAATAATAAAATATGGCCGGTACTACTTTATTTTAAATTACCTTAAATGGCCGATTAGACGCCCCTGCGTTTAATTAAAATTTGATCTTCTAGACCCGGCGTTTATTCGAACCCCGGCGTTTAACAAAAACAAAATTAGGTAACAAAATTTCACTTCAACATTAATTTCTAAATTTATCTTTCTTTAATACGGCGCGTAAAACACTGATCCCCGTGTAGACATAGAAATTCGCCCCGGCGTTTATTCAGACCCGGTATATAATTAATGAAATAACATTTTTACCCGACGTTTATTCGTGCTCGGCCGTGTATTGAAGCCCAGGCGTCTAATCGGTCAATTATTGTAGTATATGTCGGATTTTGCGTATATCTCCCTATGAGAAACCTGAGATTGCAATTGAGTACCGAAAATTTTTAACGCGCCAATGACTCATTTTTTTGAAAAGGTGGTTTGGAAAAGTTGCGGTCATTTTCCGCCTCCTCCATTGTTCACTTAAATCTCGAGTCATAAACAGTTGAAAATTACAAAGTGTGCTTCGCGATGGCGAATAGTTTCTGAAGTCTCCTCGACGTAAAAATGCTCGTTAGTTGACTTCCGGCCGTCATCGAGTTACATCCGTTGTTATTCGAACTATTAATTTCCTTAATTAAATTACTTGAAGAGGTCGACAATGGCCCGTCCTACAGTTAGAGCAATAATTAAATTTTTAATATTAGTAATAATTTGTGGAATACTTGGTCAATGTATCGTCAAATTTCATCAAGTGGTCATGAATGACTTCCCATTGCATTTCTTGGGAGTGGACAAGGGCAAGGTCAAAGTTTTGATGGACACTTCGAATGAAATATCTGAAAATTCGACACCATTCATTCTTAACACCCCCGGGTGTCACATTCCAAGGACACCCATTTTTCCAGAATATTACAAATTGAGATGGCATTTAAAAAAAATCCCTGATTGTGATTACGAAACTGAACTGTCAACTTTGAGCGAGGATGGGGTAAAATATGTCCTTTTGTTTTTAAAAATGTGTATACCAGCAATTGAACCTATAAGAGTATTGTTCTTATTATGATTTCAGATTCTTACGTTAAATCCAGAGTCGACAAATTCCAAATGTTGCCTTCATGAAATTTCAAGACTTAACAATCGGGACAAAGATTTCAAGTACGTACACTAAATGATAAGCACAAGTTGTTAATTACCAGGTGACCAATCATGACTTGGAACCACAAAATTTGAACCCGACATTAAAAAACGACCCGGGTTTGGACTCAAACGGGTCCGATATTCTGACTCTCATCTTCAAGAGATGCAGTGCAATCTGTGTGGAGATATCTTCAAGATATGTCATTTTTCTCTTTCGGTTTAAACTTAGGCAATTACGAGGTTGAAGAATGCACATGCGGCACAACGTACATAGGTCTCATACTATTCATCCATTTAATCACAAAGGAACTTCCACATTAGGATAGGATTCTCGGCCATGAAAAATGATAATTTTGATGCAGTGGTTTTTGTCGAATTTATGAAGAGTACAAAATGTTTTTTAGCTCAACGTCAACCTTAGATCCTGACCACAGGTGTAACTTTGGTCGAAAATGCGATTCCGATCCGATCCCGATCCCAGCCTATACCGTAGCGATCCGATCC
>JAQFYE010002897.1:0-16704 GCA_034694305.1 Protaphorura glebata
AAATGCAAGAACTTCCTCTGCATTCGAATCCGCATTAAATCTATTCAGTTCCCAGCCACGTCCTACTGAGGTTTCTGTTTCCGATAAAGTGTCCGAGAAATTCTTCGGATGGATTAATTGAAGAGACACATTAAATCTGTGAATTTTGTATCTAAAGAGATATGCACTCAGGTCCTGGGAACATTTCCTTTCTTGACTAATGAATTACGTGACCCATTTAGAACATCATTTAAACTCTCTCATCCACTTCCAAGATGTTTAGTAACTACAAAAATTTACTCTCAACTGTCCCAGCATAACTCAAGGTAAATACACGATGAAATATTACAAACTTCTCTGAATGGTGAAATGAAATTAATGAATCTTGTTTCGGTTTAGAATGGATTTATCGGCAGAAATTTTGAGGAAAAATATTTTTTAATGTTGACCTTTCGGGAAACAATATCTCCCTTCTTCAGGAGAAAAACAGGGCAGAACTGAGGGACCACACTTAAACATCAAACATAGCCGTGCTAACTGCGGAAACTGGAGGGATTTTGGGAATGGCTGAACAGCGCCATCTCTAGCTCGAGAGTTGCCGCTGATAAAACAGTAAATATGACGTCCTCTGTAATTGAAAACAAAATAAATAAAGCAACAAAATATATAATCACCTTTATACTGGCTATTAACAGTCGGTTTATTCAAACTTGCTGTGAGTCATAAGTGCAAGTTCATATTGAACTTTTATTTCTGTCAGAATTTTTGTCTGGTTATTAACACAATCGTTCATACTGGCTGAAACTGTTTGTGAAATTCGTAAAGAATTCCTGAAAATTTGACAGGATGTTTTATTATATTCTTTAGAATATTATATCCATCTAATGTCCGCTTGGCTATTCGAAGTATACTCAATATTATTGTATATGGTAATTAGAGGTATGTCTACAGTCTACACTAGTTATTTCAACTATACAGATTATTGTAAAATAGATTCATGCAGAATTTTTGAATAGTGCATTAAATAATATTTATAATCCGTTACGTATTCGACGACTTATTAATAAAACAAATCTAATAAATTTATACAATATGTTGAAACTTCATGGATGTTGAAGAATCGTTGACTCAATCATTAGCCAAATGTGCAACTTCAGAAAAGAAGTCAACGTGCATTTCAATTACACGATATTAAACTGGCGTTCCTTAAGCTTGACGTTTGGAGAATCATTTAAGAGCCGAGAAGTATTAGATAAAAGTTTTTGGTTTAGTGTGGCTTCTTTGTTAACGTGATGCTCAAAAGCATTCGAAAATACAGGCATTTATGTATTTCATGAAATAAAATTGGTTCATCTCGCCGTTTGGATTCGTTAAATCAATTTTTGGAAATGGTGAATTCAATTCATTCACGCGAAATCCATATTTTCAAACATCCAAAATCAATGAGTTAGTTTTTAATTGCGCAGTAGAAATATTAATTAGTCTCGAGTTGATTGGCAGTGAAGCGTAGTGACATTAAGGATGATGAGTTTTCCGAATGAGCTAACGAAATTCTAACATATAATCCAGTGCCACGACTAACTACAATGATTAGGTATTTAATGTGTGGTACACAACGGCAGACATATCGGTATACTGATCTCAAGATTTTGCGTTTGCGAAGGAACAATAATACGTACAAAGCAATGGGAACACAGCAAAGTACATTTCAAAAAATTAGTCGCGGTCAGGCATCCCAAAATTCTGACCACGATGGGAAATTACAAAATTATACTGTCCCAAGCGTTAGACAAAGGTAATCATTTATCTGAAAATATTTATTTTGAGAGTTTTTTAACAACTCAACTACAAATACAATGTACTTCGCTTTACGAATTAATATGCTTAAGAAATATATTTTTTGCCGAAATACTAGAAACGTTTGGATCCGCAAATAAAACCTACACCTAAATTGTGTGTATGATATGGAAAAGTTGCTTTTAATTTATCATACACACTAATCCGAGTTAATTATAACTTATTATTTGACAATTTCTATATCACTATTCTTCTCATCAAGGAATCCATCCATGTCACGTTTTGGTTGACATTATACGGGTTCGACTCATTGAACAAATTGGACTGTACGTACGAAACTTTCAGCATTGTTTCATTGAATTATTGTTAGCGATGCGTGACTATTTATTATCGAGATTACTTCAGAGTTGTGCACGTATATTCATAGTTCGATCACGCATGCATCGAATGAATTAACATTTAAACGAATTTCAACCGAGAAATACTAGTTACAACATTTTTCCATAAGAGCCAGAATGGAATCGCGTGAAAGTATGTATGAAATGCATAATATAGTTTCCAGATGATATACAGATTCCATTCCATGTAACCTTGAAACTTGTGACCTAGCTTTATTGGCATTTTAAAATATTGCGAGGTGCGTGTTCACAAACTCGTCGTCAAACTCTTAATATAATAGTTCCTTTCTGAGTGGAGATGAGCGACTCAGGCAACACAGATGATTAGTGTAAATGTAGGACCAACATAGCCTCTTGCGCCATTTCGTTCAGAACGTCGGCTTCGACCTCATAAATAACTTGTAGGTTTGTTCAAAATCCGCAGTGTTATCAGTTTCGTGGATTGATTTCCACCGAAAATGTCACAAGCCCTGATTATGTTTCTGCTACTGGCATCCACCGCGGTGCCAACTCTAAGCGGCAAAGTTTCTGATCCAAATATGGAGAAAGATAAAGTACAAGGCATTATCCATCCTACAGATTGTGGTGAACTGAAGAATAATTTTATTTCGTGTTTCAAACGTTATTTTATCTATTTTTCTAACGGTTCCACAGGTGGCGCTGGGACTCTAGTACAAACAGTACTTAGCGGTAACGGTAACTGTTCTGCCCTTCCATGTAATTTAACATCTGACAGCATTATTGACTTGGAGTTTACAGTTAGTAAGTCCAGGGGGCCCTTTATGTGCTGGAATTATTACTAAAATGTTTTGATTTTGAGATAATTGAATCTGAAACGATTCCATTAGGTGCGTCAACGAATGCAACGGCTATAGTTACAGTTATTCCTACAAGTGGGCAATCAGAAACTCTTTCCGGATCAATTGGAGAATTGCCTGCTGAGGAAACCCTCGCTATGTCCATACTTTTATCCTATTTTGGAACGTTTGTTACATCTCAGGTCTGTATATTTTTAATCATTACGCTAAATGGATTTGATAATGGAGATGCTACTAAGAACTAGAGAATAAAGAGTATACAAGGATTTGCGAGTACATTCGCTGTGTCATTGAGTGCTTATACTCTGCCAATTTTGGTGACGTTTCAGATCCTCACAGAGTACATGCAGTATGTACATAGTCCACCGGTTCTGTATTTAAAATATTAATGAACTTCAACAGCAATTTTAATGATCATTTAGTAATTACTATAACATTATATTATTCCACGGTTCGATATTGAATTACGTTTTAGCGTTGGTTGGCAATTTCAGCACAGAACCGATGGACAATGTATGTATTGCGTGTACTCTGTGAGTTACCAATGGGAGGAGAATTGGTTCTCAATGGCACGGCAAACGAGTTGGCGTGTCCCGGTATATTCTGCAATTCAGTCCGTATTAAAAACGAGTAGCAGGAGTTGATCACGATTCTATTGTTATTGTAGGAAGTGATCATCCAGGTAGAAATTATTAATGACTCGGACGTAGATGAAATATGTTTCTACGGAACTTTCAACGAGGGTAAGTCGGCCCAACGTTTAGAAACACCAGAAGAATTTCAAGACATCGGGTTTAATGGATATCTGAACGAAGCTGACTATGACGATTGATAAATTGACTGAATTCATATCAATCAATTATTTCTGTGGAGCATTAATTATCAGTAAAACCATAATTGTAATTTCAATTGTGCATATTGCATACATTGCGTGGGTTCCTTCAACTTACCCTACCACGTACTCAACCAACTCTACAACATTGTTTCTCCATTGTTTGGTCCACTACAACTTAATAGGGCTACTTTTTTATGTTAATACATTGGTAAGATGAGCAGATGAGAACGAACAATCTAATTATTATAAGTCGTAACATCATTAGATAATTTTTTGAGAATAAACGAGCAGGATCTAATGAGTGAGTCTAGAAATGACTTAATCCATGCATGTATTAATTTTTATAAAGATTAACAATGGTACTACGAAGAAAGGAGCGCATTGACATTCTGTAATCTATACACTATATAATTATGCAGAATTTTTGAAAAAAGAGGTAACTAATGTACAGGGTGTGCACGAAAAAGGGAACAGTTGTTTGATGATATTGTGGCTATACTATGTTACGGTCAAGTTGGAATTATTGATAAATTCTAAGAATTCACTTTATCAAGGTAAACTATCAAAATAAAAATCCTTGGGAGAACGGGACAGATCCATAATAGTGATGTCCACTTTAAGTCAATTTTGTGTGTGTGTGGTTTACGTTGAGAAAATGAATTCTTTATCACATAATTCCAACCTGACCGTAACACAATTTCTTGTAACTACGCCAAAATATCATAAAACAACTGTGCGTTTTTCGTGGACACCCTGTATATAATTTGTTGTGCTATGTACTCGACGACTTGTATTAATAAAACTAATCTCGTGCATTATCGAATATATTGAAACTTCACGGATATTGAAATCATAGACTTTGCTGCAGTCATTAACTAAAGTGTACAAAGGAGCAGCACAGTACAAAGCAGTCTATTTCAATAACAAGAATAAAATAGTTTGGGGAATCTGTTGAGACCCATGAAATATCAAGAATTTAAATAGGCTAATCTCAGAATGGTCCTAGTAAGAACTTTGATATGAAATGAAATTGGTTTTCAATAATTAGTTCAGATTCATTAATTTTGTTGGAAATTACGAACTCAATTCTTTTGCTCTAATTCCGTATTTTCAAACGTTTAGAATAAATGAGTTGCGTTGCGTTCGTTAGACAAGCCGTAAACAGTGAGTTCACTGCCAAATTAATCTAAAGCTCAATTGGTTTTCAGTTGCATCGGAGTGCGGGGCACAAGAATCAGTAAACTGACTAGATGAACGAACGAAAATACTTAATAATAAAATGTATCTAACAGGTCTCAACGTACGCATCAAATGATTAACACCGGAAACTGCATGTCACTTAACCCATTATTTTTCAACTTTCACTGTACCTCAAGGAACTTTTCTGACCAAATTTTTGGAGATGCGGGAAAAGTAACTGGAAAAAAGTATTTCATTTGTGTAGGCTTAAGTTGGCAGAAGTCCATTCAGTTGATGCCAACGGATCAAGAGAAATGTGTCGGCTCTCCATTGTAAGGTTCCTTCAGCGTTGAATTTATCAGTGCCTGCACGGAAGAAAGTCCTAAGTCCCGGGCTTTGCCTAAGATAAACATACTTTATCCCAATACTATTTTTAAATTTTAGATTCCTGCAAAATCCAAATAAAATTGTTAATAAAATTGTTAATTAAAATGCGTTAGTTTTATATCAAAATATTTTCACCGTGGCAAGGGGGCCACTTAAACTTGCCATAAAATCTTTCTGGAGTCACGAAATATGAAGTATTTATGAATATGTTGTTTCCAATTGTGGTAATGAGAATTTTTGACAGAGTAATAAAACTGGTTCATCTCGCCGCAGAACAAGTTAGATTTGTAAATTAGGTATTTGAAAACGGCAAATTCAATTCTTTCGCCCTAATTTCATATTTTCAAACATTTAGAGTTAAAATTTCTACTACATGTAATTTATCAGCTAAAAAGGAATATTATTTATTCCAGTAACTATTTTTATATGATGAGTTCCTCCAAAATTCGTAGAACATTGTTATTGTGATTAAAATTCATTAGTTTTAAGCTGCTCAAATTTTGCTGAAGTAATCTTAGCGAGACTGTAACATAAGATTTATGTTACCAGTCCAAAAATTAACCAGCGATTGCGCGTCTTTTCGGGAACACCTTGTCTAGAATACTTTGTGGGTTCAAATCGATCCGACAGACGCAGTTTTTGACTGGTTCATGAAATCTTTTTTTTTAATTTTTTATTTCAACCTCTTTTATTCAATACAACAAAATCAGGGTTAATAAAACTTTCATCACACAATTATATATAATGACTCGAAGAAATATCACCATCTTATATCGTCATCGTGAAATCTTGAAAGATATCTGGCACTATCGCACTTGCAAGCACTGACCTGAAGTAATAGCTGTTTACTATGGCATTTCGTTTTTTGACTGAACGACTTTGTACAAATTCTATCAACTTCGTGGAATGAGTTGCCATTCATTGCACAGGGTTATAGTATATTGGTTAGACATCATAAGCCGTAAACAGTACGAGTGCGTTCAGCGCCAACTTAATCCAAAGTTCAATTGGTCTTGAATCAAATTGGAGTGCAGCGCACATGAATGAATAAACTAAGTAAATCAACGAATGAAAATAGTTAATAATATAATGTGTCTAATAGGTATCATTATGGGCATGAAATGAAAAACGCCGGAAACAGCATGTGAGTTAACCTATTATTTTTCAACTCTCAGTTTTCCTTAGGGAACTTCTTTGACCAAATTTTCTTAGACGTGAGAAATAGTAACTGAAATTTAATTGAAATAAGTGTACGTCATTTGCACAGGCTAATGTTGACAGAAATCCATTCAGGGGATGCCAATGGCTCAAGAAAGATGTGTCGTTTCTGGGTCCGTAGCAATATTTCTTCAGCATTGAATTTATCAGATTAAAATTAACATAATTTACCCCAGTAACCATTTTTAGATTTTGGGTTCCCGCAAAATCCAAATATCATTGTTATTAAATTAAAATGCGTTCGTTTTAATCTGATCAAATAATTTTGAAGGAATATTAGCAAGACTGTAACACAACTTTTATGTAACCAAAAATGAACAGGAATTGCGCGTCTTTTCGGGAACACCCTGTACGTTGGGGGGTTCGAATCGGTCCGACAGACGTTGTTTGTGATTGCTTCATGAGATCCGAAACTGGATACCACTCTTTCACAGCACTCCTCACTGACCTGAAGCAATAATTCTTTAATACGGCATTTTATTTTTTGCCCAAACGACTTTATGTAAATTTCATCATATTCGCGATATTACTTGTATTTAATATCGTGTTGAATTTCTACGGACTATTTTCCTGTGATATTTATTTATAGTTTTATTTATTCACGAGGAACAAGTGAAATTACGTGGTGGAATAATACTTTTATCTTAATTCTGTTGTAAATAAAGAATTGGTGGTGAAAAATTGGTCAGGTTTCTGATTCCAGGTAAAAAAATTGTCAGAGTTCTGATAAATGTTACCATGTGTAAAGACCCATCAGGTTTCTTTGCAAGGGTGTGATTTTGGAGTTCAACGTGTTCTATTTAAAATACAATTTCTTGTAGGGTGATTAACAGAATTGGCCCGGATTTGATCCTGGGTTTCACCCAATGGCGAGTCTAGGACTTTTTGGCACATAGGCACAAGTAGATTTAACCGGACACCAGCCGCTTGCGGCGGTCCCCGCGGAGTGGCCGCCGGAGGCCAAGAAATTTTTTCGGCCTTTTGTATGTATGTTGCTTGTAATACGTACTTTTAACAACAAATATTTAGTACAATGGCGGCTAGCTTTCGTCATATAGGCACAGGCACAAAATTACACGTAGGCACGGGCCTACTTGTGCCTGTTCCTAGACTCGCCACTGGTTTCACCGAAGTCCCAAACTTGCAGCAGATTCCGCAGAAAAACCCAGCTGCTTTGTCAATTTGTGCATATCTAAATTACCGGTGAGTCTGAGAAGTCGTAAATTGAACATAATTTAATGTTAAGATCAATTAGGCGGATTATTTGACGTAATTAAGCTGCACGATGGCATCTGTATTCACCTAACGTAAAATGTTCTCATTGTTGTCGGAAGTGAGTCCACCAAAACTAACAGGACGTCTGGCAATCCAAAAAATATTCGCACACAACAGTTAGAAAATTTTGGACATATGTGAAGGATCGGTGGCTATTAATACTGTTTGTTGATTTGTATCGTTGCATGAAGGATTAGCGAAACTTATGGATCACAATGTGTGTTAGGATTGATCTGGGTGGTCCACTAAATTTTGTTGGTAAACGCTAATATTATAGACTTCCGGGTATTCCCCTTTCTTAAATCACTAATACGTTGAAGTTTCTTCTGTTCCGAATAAGGTAAATGTGGTTTTCATTAAAATAATGTTTCTACGAGAGTTTGTTAGTTTGCTAATTCCTTCTGTTCATGCCAAGAATTTAAGAATAAACTGTTATCAATAGGTGAACCACTTTTCCAACAACAAATTAACAACGAAGAGAAGAAAATGATGACTGAATTTTCTTGCAGGTCAGTCTAACACTTTACCTGTACCTGATATTGATATTTAAGCCGGCTCTCTCTGTGTTTTGTGATAATCTCCATTTTGTTGATAATCGTAAGGTAAGCTTTTGTAAGAAAAGGTTAAAACGAATTCAATGCCTTGGTCACCTTATAAAATATGGAAACCAAAAGGTGTGTGTCCGGTGTAATTCCTTTGGGATTATTCAACAGATTTTGTGAAATTGATTTTTGGGTGCCATTCAATGGGTAGCACTATGGATGTACCCGGAAGTGTAGTTTGCAGATATACGCTCGTACTAGTAATATTTAACATGATCTTTTGTGGGGTTGGTTGAATTGGTGTTTCTGCCAATCACGTCAAAATTCTATTGTATGTCATGGTGGAAATTTGTGATTGGCCTGCTATTATTTCACTTGATCATACGATAGTGACGTGGAATAGGCGAAATGTATTCCGCAGCGTGAATGGTACGTTCACACACACACACAATACTTTCGTATGTGATGAACTGAATTTATATCCGGAATCAAATCCATTCCGTTCGCAGCCACCTCCCGGTGAGCTTGAAAAATTCCGATAAAGGACCCGAGATCTCCTCAGGATGGATTAATAAAGTGAAGAGAACGAATTAAACAAGCGAACTCTCCGTCATCTAGTCTCAAATAGTCTCAATAAGTATCCACTAAGATCCTTGAAACATTTTCGTCTTTTGAATTATATGGGCCGTCTGGAACATCAGTGATACCCTCTCGTTCAGATCTTCCGAAATGTATAGTGATTAAAAGGAATTTTACTCTCCAGTATCCGAACATGACTCAAGGTGATTACTAGGCGAAATATCACACGATTACCTTTAACTGGTGAGATGGAGTTAATGAATCATATTTTATCATATTCAGGAAAACCATGCGTTTGGTTGGACATCATAAATCCGTTGACTGGTATGGCACGAAACCTCTTATTATCTCAATGGTCCATTTCCGCATTGGATTTGAACAACGATTTAACACAAACATCACTTTTGGAATGAATTCTTCTTTTGGTTTTGATCTGATAGTAGAATTGAAAACACCCTTAAATCATCGCAGGAATTTCCAGATTTCCGGATGTAAGAAGAGAAACAGACGATTAACAGAGGGAAACGTGAAGAAATCTTGTATCCCATTCCCTGGGATGAAATTGTGACACAGTACTATTATTGTACTCGACTATCGAGATTATTTAATTTCCAAGATGTCTTTCTAACTTGAGATGTAAATGTAACGTCACTATCCTACCGAGCTAGAAATCCAGTATAGCCGAGTTTTAGTTAACGGAATATTAGTTTAGGTTCAGACTTTACTTGTCCGACAAATTTGTCTGTTTCTTGTAATTCACACTAGACTAATTAACCATGTGATTTGAGGACGATACTATCCGCCCGTATAATATGCATAATAGAAACAGGACAGGGGATCGTAGTGCTCTCCGCACTATGATATTTCGTCGAGTGTGTCACACGCCGGACTTCAATCCCAATAATTGACCGCATTTATTTCTGCATGTGAACGTAAAATCCCAGAAATCTATTCTGCGATTTTTCGAAGAATGAAATAACTGCAGAACTGGTCTCACACTTCGGGTACCTTCCTCTTTACGACATGCTTGAATGATGCGTCAACCAATGGAGCAAACCACCTGTCCACCTTCTCGCTAAAAGTTAAATTGAGGCGGCCAAATTTTGACTGCAACAGTTCATTAAAGTCTCGAATTATTCCGTACTGCTGCCGTTCACCAATAACTCCCAATCAGTTTCACCAATATCGTACATGGCCCCTCCGGCAAAACCAAATACGGTGACTGGGTACAAAAAATTGTAAAATGGGCTCTCCAGTATTGAATTCATGAATGTTCACCGAAGGATATGAGGTTTGCCATTGTTAGAAATGTTAAAGCCTCTTCTTTAGTCTTGAATATGTCCCTCCAGCAAGCATATGTCCTATGCCAAGAAATTCTTCCTGCACCTTCCTGGCTCCTTTAATATCTCCAAATAATTGCTGATTTCACTTGGGAAAATACCGGCACTATGTCTGTTGTTGACACATCTAGTTTTTCCTCACTTCCATCTCCATGTACATCAGTTACTGGTGTCGTATTCTCGTTGATGTAGGTCTCGAGGCCGCCTAAAAATTTGATGATCCTCGTTCCTTAACATACAGTGAACACTTGTAGAATCAGCACTAAAATATTTTTCTATAGTATAACGTATGAAATACGATGAAATCTCTGATTCAGTAGGCCTTTTTACAACACTGTGGGAAATGTCGTCCTTGATTCCGTGGCTCTTTCAGTATTGGGATTACGAATTATACATTTCATCTTTAAATGAATGTTCATCTCTCTTCGGGAAAATATATATAATCACTTTTATACCGACTATTAACAGTCGGTATAATCAAACTTGAATGGTTGAGGCTTATGAGTTCCCGTTCATATTCATATCTACTTTAATCTCTGAAAGAATTTGGTCTGGTTATTAACACGTACTCAAGCATTAACAGTATTTTTATTCTTATAGTAGTATTTTGATTTTTCTCATAGTAGATTTAGTGTGTTCTTGTATGAAAAAACTGTAATGGTATACAACAAACACAGAAATAAACTCAATAAATCAATCAAACATGTGAAATTGTTACAGACTTTTTGTAAATATGACTGAAATTCTCAGACTCTTTAGTATCTATTGTCCGCTTGCAGTAAGTCAATTATAATCTATATCAATTAATGTGGTATTACAGTCCCATGTTTGCAGTAGTTTCGATGTGGACACAACTTAGCTAAACACTTTATTGTGAACGAATCTGCACAATATATATTATTCAAAATTTTTGAAAGTGTATTAAATAATGTGTATAATGTTTAATAACATTCGTTAAAAAAGTTTTGGAAATGGCAAATTCAATTGTTTTACCCTAATTCCGTATTTACAAACATACAAAATAAACGAGTAAATTATTAATTGTGAATATTTGTGAAGACTAGGTCTATGTATTAAAAAATCATAACAAATAAATAAATTTCGGCTTTGATTTCCCAATTTCAAGTCCAGTCAGGCAATTTGACCGAAATGAAAATGAAAACACATTCAAGACGGAAGCAGCAAATCGCTAAAATAAGAGGGGAAAGTTATCAATCCTGTTGGCTATTTGATTTTAAGGATAAATGAATGATTGAGCTCGGTATTACGACTAGGATGATTCCGGCGAACTCTGCAAAAAAGCTGTGAAGAAAGAAATTCTTTCCTCTGATCCTCAACATGAATTAATTACCCTGACGTACTGACGTGGTCGTTCCCTGATTACTCATTGTCAAAAATCGCAAAATTCCTCAATCGAACTGAGATTTCTTCAGCATTTAGTCTATTAGCTTGGAAGGCACATAATTTATTCCGGTAACTATTTTATATTTTGAGTTCCTCCAAAGTCCGTATAAAGTTATTATTGAATTAAAAGTGCGTTCGTTTTAAGCTGTACAAATAATGGTGAAGAAACCTTAGCTCGACTGCAACATAAATTTTTGTAGCCACGCCAAAATGAACAATTGTGCGTCTTCTCGGAAACGCCCTCTACAGAATGCGATAGGGGTTCGAGTGGATCGAGCAGACAGTGTATGTATGTGACGAATCTGGAATCGTATACCGCATTGTCCACTTATCCAAACTGGTGTACGAAGTCTTTAATAAGGCATTCTGTTTTTCGATCGAACGACTTTTCACCCGCCGGCATTCGTATTTTCGAATGGGAACTGATATTCAGAATTATATTTTTGAATAATGTGAATTTATTGGGGTTGCTCAGTAATATTATGAACAAGATGAACTAACATGATATGGAATATGTGATGACTGGTGGGGTGGTCAAAAAGGTTATCATTAACTAGAAATACACTTCATTTTCATTTACCACGATTTATGTATACTGTCAGCGTCAGAAAATCTCAGCCAAGGCGACGAAATACTTACTGATCATTAACAACAACCTGCAGAAGCCGTTGCGGACCGTATGACACCCGGTAATGTATTATGTATTTGTATGTACACATATCTCTCCTGGACACTCAACTGTTCGAGCGGGGACTAGCAGATTAAAAATTCGTGGAAACTTTTCATGAAATCGACAGTCCTTTTAATTCTCGAATATCTGGAATTCCAGTGCTTCAACTGTGCAGCTGACACTAGTGGATCCAGACGATCTATGATGTCAATAGACTACGTAGTAGCAAATCCACACATATCTCTCCCACTTTCAGAAATCGATGTTTGGATTGATGGACCCATGAGAATTTCAATTGAATTTCATTTACTACCTGTGCCAATAATAATAATAATACTATCATTTTTACGACAACTTAGTACAAAGTGACATATTTTTCGTGAAGTCCTAGAATTTTATACCAGTAATACGTTTAATTTTAAATAATGCAAAGAAATAAATTGCCTTTAAGCAAAGTTTGATAACCTATAGAAACAACACAATTCTACTGTTAATCTTTGTATGTCCGGAATCTCTGGAATACTTTACAATAGTTTAAACCTTGAGGTTTAAATCAGTCACGATTAGGGAAAGCAAAAGTTGTTCCTGCTACCCCTTTGTCCGTTTTCGTTCAACTACTCCATAAACATCAAATTCGTGTTATATGATCTGCGATTTGATTGTATTAAATACAGTATTTAACGTGTTTCGACAATCAAACTTATAACAATAATAAAATACATGTATTTCTAACCAAGACATGCTGGCATCATTTCCAAAGATTATTTTGTACGCAGAAAATGTGTAGTCGTATGAATATAATATTTCAAAATAGTTCAGATAGGAAGTGAAATTTGCTAGTCGAGGTATGAATACTTGCGAAATGGAAAATAATATTTCCAACAATTGTTAATTAAACCAAGCGCAGTGAGACAATAATTCTTAAATAGTTGTGTACCGTGGCTGTGTACGTCTGACACTCGAACCGAAACTGTAATTTAGTATTGCAAAATAAAGATAAAAGAGATAGACTTTGGTCGGCGTGATTTCATGCAACTTAACATTTTAACTTTCCTTTTCTTTGACGAAATGCCTAGGTTAAGGTGAGATATTTTTTTTAAGTAGCCGTAGAGTATAATTATGAAGTGTAAATTAATGTAAAATTGTAAATTAAAGTTACGTTATACGTGAAAACAACAGTAAGTTCAAAAAACGGATGATATTGTTTTTGCTTTCTTAGGCTTTGGTTTTGCCAAAAAACAGATTGATATTGATAAAATTGTATGCCGATGGTGGATTTTTTTTGGATAGTTTCATAAACAGAAAATTAAAATTGTGTATCCAACTATTTTATCCTATCAGACTTAGATTCGGTAAAGTACATACTGTAGATCTGATCACGATATGAAATACTCACCTTGGAATCTGAAAAGTATACTCATTAATTGAAATCGCCGAAAGGAATACTCTAATATCCGTTACTTCTGGCGGATATTACGTTGACTTTCCACTTTCCCTATTGAATACAATCAGAAGTCCATATAATCCATCTACCACACGACTGTGACATGAATTATTTGACAATTTGGCGACACCCGGCTTGAATGCGAAAATGTTGCAATTACAGCTATTTCAATATCTTGATCTCTGCTTACGTTACAATATCTCTGTCAACCAAATAGAAGTGGATCTCGTTTACATGGGTCGTTTCATTCATTATGGAATCAATGCAATCATTATGCCGTGAAGTGTATATTAGATAATTCTGTTCGGTGGTTCTCGAGATTCTTGTTTAATAAACAAGAAGACAAGGGGGTTCATAATTTATTTCACACCTTGACGACACTGTTAGTTTCGTCTATTGTATATCAGTTTCTGCGAGAGGACTGATCGAATTTCACTTCGTAATGGAAACTTAAAACCTACATATTGAATTCGTGGTACTGCTTTACTACAGATAACACAGACGTCAAAATCTATGGTCACGGAAGACTACCGTTCTAATGATGATGTTGGGGTGAAGGTCAACATAATGAACGGCTTTGGACACTAATTGAACGGAGGGAATTCAAAATTCAAATCATTTTAGCATTTTAGAACTCGATCAAAATAATTCGTAGCAATTGTTTAAAATAGTCCTAATAGATTTAACACTGTATTTGATATAGATCAATTGAGCTTAGCTTGAAATTTTATTATTTGTTCATTATTCAGAAAATTGAACCGGTGTTCTGGTCTCAACAATTATTTGATTGTGACATTTCGAAATATAAATTAATTTGTAATACGATCACATTAGAACTTGACATCCCAATTCAAATGGAATAGATTTTTGAAAAGCAGATTAGAACACCTGAAATTTTGTTCTCAACCATAGGCGTCAAGAACCATCAAGATTCTGCGTTAGAATATCTCTCTGGCAGTCTGCGATTTATGAAACTCTCTAAATTTTGTTTAATTACAAAATTATCTGATTTTGACTTTCTTAGACAATTGGAAGTGCCCAATATTTGTTAGTTTTTTGCTTTATCTTGGTTGAGAATGTCAGTCTCCTTTGTTAACAACAGGCGGGCAGAGAGACTACTGCAGTCCAATTCAAGGACAAGAACTTCAGTATTTCTTACTATTGAACTGCATTCCACACAAAAACTAACTTTTCTAATTCCAGTCGGTCCACAATAATGCCAGTTTCAGACCCGCCTCGGACTATGGTTGCTTTACAGATTATTTTGCTCCATTAAATTTTTCACGAATGCCATCTGAGACAGAATAATTCCTTCTCGTTTTTATGATCTGGACATGACAACACCGAAGTCCATCAGAAAATTGATACTATTTATTTCCAGATAGTACAATCTAACTTGTATATCTTTTTTTTGTAATGCTGAAGTCGAATTACCGTTTATGTAAAGTCTCTCTCTAACTCAGAATTTTTTCGTGATATTAACCCAGAATTTTGTCCGGACTTCTCTCCAGAAAAAAGGTATGTGGGTGAGCTCGTCTATTGAATTTTACCACACTTCTTGTTGACGTCTCTGAAATTCAAGCAAATAAATCTCTGCATTTCCCGTCGGTAATATTTATATTTAAGTAGCATTTTGCAGGGTGGTTCACAACTATTCGATACAACTAATCGCTCAACAGGTTACTGCGTTTCAACACAATTGTTTGAACACTTATACCTTCGTAGGCCATCGCCATTACCTATACGCATGTCTCGAATGTTAGTCGACCGGCTGGACGTTAGGCAGTTCATTAAATATTCATGCACAATAGCGACTAAATATACTAGACGCTATTGTTAAGAGGTTTTGCGTGTTAAATATTTAAGGACTCATCGCGCTTTTGCGCAACGAACGATATTTTAAGGAACTCTATATTCTAATTAATAATAAGAACTAGGATGCATGTCGTCGCGTCACGGTTGTGCCATGGTATGGCGAGCGAAGCGTACTTCGTGTGGGCTCAGCACGACGGTGGTGACAGACAGTTCATAATGTATTCTCATGCAATGGTGGAATCTGCGTAAGTAGTTTGTTTCTGTGTGTTGAATGGTATGGCTAAATTCGTCTAATGCAGTAAGAGTATCAAAAAATATGGATCTCCCTGTGAATGGATTGTGCAGGGTGGTTCATAACATATTGTTGTGATACCCTAATATCAAAGAGTTCCGAGAATTCCCTAACTTACAGTAGTGTCACTCTACAGTGTCTTCTACCGCTTGTCGGGTTTTCATCAAAATTTCGATTCTTTGGTTGTCAGTTCGTTTGTTAAGTCTTTCTATTCATGTCGAGAATTTCAGAATAAACTGTTGTCAATAGTTTTCCTTATCTTTGAGCCTCATTGTATGTCAATCATTGTACATGTACTTTCGGTATGTTACATGACCTTTTCGAAGATTCGTAAACAAACTATCTTTATCTTTAATATTTGACGCATGTTCATGTAAATAGCCGCCATTCATAAAAATAGATATTGATTTTAATATTATAAATTCGTACGAAGTTATGAAGTCCCGGAGGTGGTTAAATACAAGTAGATACGTATTTCTCAATAACAATATTTATTTTGAGTAGACGCAAAGCCTAAAATTGATTATTTATCTTGAAAAGACGCCGACTCAACAAATCTCTGTGACTCACGTTTAATGACAACGGGTCCATGACCAAACAATCAAAAAAAAAACTAATACCACTGAGGTCTAGTTAGATATACAGAGAACTAGCGAACCCGTGCAAAATAAAATTTTGCATAAAATCTAGAAAATATACACATTTATTTGTAATCAATATTATGGAAAGCAG